>OMNV01014153.1:71483-85547 GCA_900303265.1 Brotula barbata
CGCCGCCAGTGTGTGTTTTTGGATATGAAAGCATTGTCTTTTTCAAATATACCACAAAAGAAAAATGTGGATTATATCTCTCTTTCACGTTTAATTTAGCAATTTCAAACACTCTCAACCATCGTGTGAAATCCCTTTGGGAGCTGTGTTTATTGGGATTAATGGGGAGACTCGGGCTTTCAGCGCTCTTCCTCTCTTGTCACGTCACTGATTTAGTCATAGTCACAGCACAAAACTCTTTCCATGGTGTTTCTCACTGTGGATATTTTGAAAATAACAGCATGCTCTCAGAGGATGACAAAAAGTCACACAAACGTATAACATGTTAAGTGTGAATTAATGGGATCGGTGCTTTTATCAGCCACACGTTATTAATCTCATCTGTAAGCAGTTGTGGAGTTTGGTTTGCAACAATTTAAATTGGCCTGATGGCAAACAAACAGAAGCAAATTAACACTAAAAATGTTTGCCTGTTTTCTTAACAAGCTGCTTTTCTCACTGCTGTGGCTTCGAGAGTCTCAGCAAGTCAAAACTGTTTGCTTTTGTTAGACAATGCACCAAAACTGTTTTCACATATCTTGTCTGTTTGTGTACGTTAACTTCTGCAGTCTACACTCATTTTTGCTTCTCGCTGTCTGATGGCGTTTGGCTTTCACTGGTTGCCCACAAAAGAGTTGTTTGACTTTGAGGATTATCTGAAAATGTACAGTATGGGATGACGGATAAACATTTAAATTTAAAGAAGAAAGGAAACATGTGTTTGAGAAAAACAAACCACCCCACACCCAAAAAAAAAAGAAAAATGAATAAGCAATAAGTGAAAAAACAATTACTCATTTGTTTCTGTTTAAATGTTTTAGGTCACAAAAATGATTTCAATTTAAACAGGTCTCTTGATAATTTCAAGAAGGTTTTTTAGGTTTGGTTTAGGTTTTGGTTCTTAAACCGTCCACTTTCCAGAGAAGTGGGATGGAGGGGGGGGGGTTGTACAGGACGTCCTAGGGGACCTGTACTTCATGCTGTACTTTACGTGTTTCCAGGGGGCTTAACAGAATGAGGAAGAGTAACTTTACCGTCATTCCATTTTGAGATCAGAAAGTGACAAACATGATCACGTATTCTATTTCCATCAAAGGTTTCACTCGCCCAACTGTCAGTTCTCTGTCTCTCTTGCTCTCTCCTTCTACGTATCAATCTGTCTGTCTGATATTTTTATGCGAGGTGGTGGCTTTAATGTAGTCGAACAACTCACTTTTCATCTACATTTCAACCAAAACAATTTAGAACTCGTTTCGCTCGCACCAAAACCATTTTAAGTTGGACTTGCTGAAGATGAGAGCCACAGGATGAGACACAGACAGAAGGTGTGGAGGAATGAGAGAGACACAGACAGACATGGACAGGAAGGACGAGCGAGAGAAAGAGAGAGTAAAAGGATTGCATCTTCACCAGGGAAAATGAGTCTCCGTCTCTCTCTCTCCATTAAATTTCACAAATGAAAGCGTTATAATCCTGAAATATTTAAAGGTTAGATGAATGTCGATAATGGATTTAAACAGCCATTAAGATGTAATTGCTCTCTGATGTAGTTAGTGAAAGACATGGGTTACAAACAGAGTGGGTGGAGAGAGGGAAATGGAGAGCAAATTGAACACGTTCATATCTTTATTCATGTTTTAAAAAAGTCCCATCATTAAAAAAAAAAAAATAATGTAACAATCTTACGCAATTTGCTAGTTTGTTAGTTCAACCAAACTCACCCCTACAGCCCGCAATAAGTCTGACGTATTGATTTACAGGGCAACAGATCAAGTTGAGCTTATTTTCAAGCAGATTTACGTTTTCCTTCTATAAGACACTACCGACTCCTGTATTTGCAGTAGCCGGGGTCCTCTTGCAGTGAGGGCGCCTCTGAAGATGCTCCCACTCACAGAAAGAGAGAGAGAGAGAGAGAGATACACGCAATTTGACATCATACGGCAAAATTCCTGAACAATCTGAGCAGTAATGTGTAGGCAGTGGTTTAATCATCACATCATCTTTGGTGTTGACAGTCAGCACTATTATTAACTCATACTATAATGCTGATCATACGTAAAATGTGAGTCTTTATACTCCGCCAGACCCCACAGACGGTAACATTCCTCACATGTCTGAATTCAGTGCCTCATGTGTCTCCTGGTTTGTGAGGATAGTAGAGAGGATCCTTAATAGACCTTAAACAAAGTCTTTATCACGAGTGAAACTATTCAGGTAAATGATTCCCTGTAATTTACGATGCAAATTTCATTAAAATTATTAATTAATTACTGGAATTACTCAAAAAATCTCTGTGCAAAAATCTAATCATTAAGTCCTGGGAGACTGAGAGAATCTCAGCAGGCGCTATCTCTCTCTGTGTGTGTGTGTGTGTGTTCTGCTGATTGTGTGTGTTGTCTTCCTTTCTGTGTGGGTGTGTTTTGCAGTTTAGGTCTATGAGTGTGTGTGTGTGTGTGTGTCCCTGTAGCCTTGCACCCATGCAGACATGCTAACTCGTTAGCGGCTTCTCACTCCTCGTTTCCAGAATAGGACTGCTATCCAGGTGGCAATCCCACAATGCACCTCTCCCCGGTCGTCGTTAACGTTCGCTGTTGGTAACAATCTCGTCAGGGGAGAAAACAGGCAATCTGCATTTCACACACATGCTTGCGCACGCACACACACACACTTACACACAGAGTATGGTCAGGAGCAAGTGACGTTTTTCTTCGCCTCTCTCTATGTCTCTTTACCCCCGCACCCCCTTTTTTTTCAATAACCAGTAATTAATTGTGGACTAATTAGTATTTACTCATGAACAGTAATCATCAGTTATAGTTAAACATGAAACCGGCACGAGCTAAGGATCAGTTTAATGAATTAATGTGACTTTCAAAGTCCGTCCTGCCGGTGTTGCTGGATGCTGCGTCATACAGACAGTCAAACGGGGGGACAAACAAAGGAATGAGGCGGGGGTGGGGGGGGCGTCATAACATCAACAAACGTGGTGACGAGAAAAGCTAATTTCCTGTAATCCTTTTTGTCTGAGTGTTTGTTGTTTTGACTGTCTGGGCCTCGTCCTGATGAAAGATCATGTCATTTGTGATCCCTGTCACCGATCGGTCGAGTAGTTTTCAAACGACAGCGACTTCACGATAGTTGATTCCAAAACTTAAATTTGTTGATTCTGGAGAGTCACAGTGATCTGATCACTCTGTAAAGATGGCATGGTAGAAACGTGTCCCTTTCTTTCTTTTGGATCCTTAATCTTTTAGCCTAATGGGTCATTAAAACAAAGGCGGCCTCCTGCCATTGGCTGCGTCTTCCTGTGCTACAGATGGCAGGGTGGGACTGGATGACCTGCCGGTCAAATAGACGCTCTCCAAACTGGAAGGCCACAGGTCTTAGACCCGTGTCACACACTGTGTCCATCAACATTCCTGTTTTTCCTGTCAAAGTGTCCTTGAGGAAGACGCTGAGCTGGTACCTCTTCATCACAGGTCACTATGGTAACCGAGTCAGCAGAGGGACACAAATGTAAATATGATTATGGTTATTATTGGTTATAATGTAGGTCGCACAACCTCAAAGTGGTGCACAAATACACCTTCACACTGATACTGACAAATTGTTGGGTCTATTTATTTATTTTATGGCGTTTTTCCTTTGCTGGTAAATTCGACCTGAGCCGCACCAGCCCAGCCCTGCGTGAGCCCCCCACACAGCTCCACTGATGTCTCCATTCATAAGGAAACTCGAGGGAGATGTTAGGGTCACAATAGTGATGTATGAAGGAAAGACATCGGACATATGCAGATTAATCAATCACAACACCTTCACTCATTATCACAAGTACAGTACGTATTATACAACAGGACAATCCCACTGGATAAGCTCATTACTTATCAATCAGGGCGTAGTACACAATATCCGCTCACTGGTCCGTTTCATTAGTGTAATTATTGTTCACGTATTAAATGCTTGATTGATTATCTGAATGCTGAGGACTCTGTCATACTCTTGAAGAAAACAGAGAAATTCTCAGAGTGCACATTCAGAATCCAAATCTTGTAAAATTTGGGCTTTCGGCTGAATAATGAAGACGGCATTTCAGGGACTCAGTTGTTAACAGTTATTACAAATAAAAACAAACAAAACACTCCTTGGCCTTGAAGATGTGGGTTTTCAGCCTGATTCAGCTCAGCTTGGGTCTTGGAGTGCAGTGGAAACAGAAGAAGACGGGAGATCAATACCAGTCAGTCAGAGGACCACGTAGAGAGCACCCGTGTAGAAGTGATGTATTTTGAGATTTCATAATTTTGTTCAAATTCTTTGAATTCAGTGATTATTGGGAGTAATTGACAAAACACTGGATGAACATGTCAGTCATTTTTCCTGAAAGAAGTGGCGTTTCTCCGTTTGCATTTGCGGTTGAAGTCTCATGGGAACTTTCAACCGAATGAAATCACACTTAAAAGGTGAGTTTTATCTCAACTGAATCTGAGTGTTTCCAGTGGTAATGCCAGTCACTTTCTGCCCACACACACACACACACACACACACACATTGTGCTGTTAATTCTCAAGTAAACGTTAAAATACATCCCAGCTAACTGCTATGGAGGTGTATCACAAATCAGTTGTTTGAAGATGATTTCAAAACAAATCAATTCGAGGAGGATGTGTTTTTAATAAAGTTCTGTGTTTAAACGTGGCCTTTAAAAGAGTTTCAGAGATGCTGTGACCCAGCTTTTTTCACAGCAACTTTGTGTGTGTGTGTGACTGATTTCTCAGTAAATGGGTGCTAATGCAGTGCTGGTTTCAGTGGTCGGCTATTATTAGAGAGTTCAAGTTGAGCTGATGGAATTCACCTGAGCCCCGTTTCTCACTTCCTCATCACCGCCACAAATCAACTGCTACATAACAAATGCATAGGGCTCTTCCTGTACAGGTGCATGTGCTCTCTGTGTATGCGTGTGTGTGTGTGTTTGTGTGTGTGTGTGTGTGTGTGTGTCTGCAGCTATTTTTAATCCTATCCCAACCGCAACGATACATAACACCTAAATTCATCATGTCGTTCCAAGGTAGTTGCTGCAGAAGTAGCACATTTTTCTGCACCGGAGCTACACGGCTGATTCATTTTGAAGAAAAATGTTGAGGGGGAAAAAAAAGCCAAAGTCAGATTTCCTTTACGTCCAACACAAAGTGCAGTGACGCTCAGGAAGGTTTTCTTCGGTTATGTTTAGAAAGATGAACTCCGTGAGGGTTCAAGTTCAGTGGCCGTCACACTGGATGCCCCAAAACTGCTGAACGACACAGTAATGTACCAGTGGAAGATGTGTCTACTAAAGGTCCAAGAGCCTCACTTGCTCCATGCTTGATGTTTTTGTTTTTGTATTGCTCCCTGCCTGTTGAATTCACGGTGCTGGCATTAAGTTTTCAACCATGTTTGTTGTTGACAGTTCAGTTTGCTATTTTAGCCCAAATCTCACATATAGGTGCCGGTTCTTCCTCTGTACCTCCCTTACCGGTCGCTCATCAAAGGGAACGGCTTGTGGCTGTTCAGTCATGTGAATATTTTGTCATTTGCACCCAAGCACACCACATTTCTTCAAAAAAAAAGTTTCCTAAATAAACATAAGCCACATCCTATTAGTTTACCGTTAATGTTCAAATTCAGAAGAAGTGGACGTGTCCGGTGATGGAGAGGAGGATCTGAGTGCAGGGCAGGACGAGGGCGTTCAGAGCCACAGTCATTAGGAGTGGATTTTGCTGGTTGTGAAATGTCTAAATGAAAGCAAAAGGTTTTTATGTTTCCATGTTTTATATTTCTGTTCAACAAGTTTGATTTGGTTTTAAACAAACATGCTGTTTGTTAACTGTGTGAAGGAGCTTTTATGGTGTATTTCATTTAATGCAGTGCAGAAACATCACTTTTATTCATGTTCAACCGTGTGCCTTTTTATCACCTGACATCAATAAAATGTACGGTTCGAAAGAGATTTTTTGGGGGAATTTGCAGTAAAAAAATACCCGCCCCAAAAATTTGCCACCGTGTGCTGTGCGCGCCCTAGTTACCACCACGAGTTCATTTTCAGCCAGGAAAAACCCTGTGTGGGTTTTACGCTGCTGCCTTGAATCGTGTTACATGTTTGTTACTATTCATTCACTCAATAATTCAAAATCAGGAGTTTCATCATCCATGCTGCTGTGGCAGTGTTTGCTTCCAGCTGGTGGACAGAAAACGTGTCCTGTCTCCTTATTGTGTCTGCACTCTGTGTTTTCCATAGAGTGTGTAATAAAATCTGCTTGCACACAGTGTGTATGAAGCATTAAGTCAAAGCCTGTGCCTTTCAAGTGTCTGCGTCTCCGTATTCAAACACTGAGCCCGCTCACTGGCTTTGTTGAACACAGATTTGATAGTTTATCTGAATGCTTACATACACAGACATACGTTATGTTTACATTTCGGTCCTTATCAGATGCCTGCATGTTCAGAGTGACTGGGAGGCAGCAGACATAGCTGCAGATCTTCCTGAACCTCTGGTGAAAGCCATTTTGTTTCTCTGTCCATTTTCATCTATCTATCTATCTATCTATCTATCTATCTATCTATCTATCTATCTATCTATCTATAAGGACATGTTGTGCCTCTGGTTATGTTCTCTTGTCTTTGTGTGTATAAAATATATATAGTACGACTTAACATGCTGACGTCAGCAAGTAACACTTGAATTTTCAACTTACACACCTGGTTAGACACACCCACCAAGTACAAGCTTTCATACACACACACACACACACACACACACAAATGACGTTATTTATTCTGGAGCAAAGCCTCATTTCACTTATATCAGTGGGCTGAGGTGTGAGTGGAGGAGCTGCTGACAGGAGACGAAGCCCTCTGGCTCAGCGTTCAGTCATGTTTACACTTGACGGCAGGACACCATGAAAGAGCGAGGAGAGCCAGAAGATGAAAGGAGGAGGAGAGAAACAACATAAAGAGAGGGAGAGATGAAGGGAGAGAGTGGAGGATGAGCGGAGAGGTGAAGAAAGGAGAGGTGAAAGAGGAGGATAAAAGAGGGGAAAATGTTGTTTTTAGTGTTAATCAGTGGGATTAAGGTGAGAGTTTTGTTGAGAAATTCATCATGTACCACAACCGTGTCGGCACGGAGGGAAAATTCGAAATTGAAAGTTAAACCCACAAAGTCAATAAAAACCCAATTTAAAGGCGCAATCTGTGGTGTAAATGGAGCCAACATGTTCATCGTGTGAAGCAATATGTGGTTTTCAACACATTGTCTTTATGTTAGATTCAGCTGCAGATTTTATGTATATTTTTCCTCAGAACGTGTAGTTCCATGCTCGCTATGACATCGTAAACAGTGTAATGTACAGACACATAATAATCCAGACCGAGAGCCACTGAGAGCCACTGCTCAACAACCAAGTCTGTTATAGATAATTATAAAGTAAATCAGATGGAATATTTTCAACTTTTTTGATTAAACTGATTCCGTGGCCTGTTGCTTTTGCTTTTTTTGCTTTTTTTTAACAACCAATACAGGCCACGTTTTTATAGTCAGAGTGAGGGAAGGAAGGAGGAGTGGAGGGAGAGGAAAAAGAAAACAACTTATAAGGCTGTCTTATTTTCCTGCCTAATTAAAAGCAGATGTCAAGGTACAAATCTGAGTTTATTTAACAACGTACAACTGTTTCCTGATTGACTTTAAAGACACAGAGAGGAGGGGGGACTTTCTCTTCAATCTCTCTTTGAGCGCTCGCTCTCTTTCTCTCTGAGTAAACCTCTCACCCACTCCGCTGCTTTAAGCTGGCAGGTGTCAATGAGATAAATTTAAGAATATACTTCAGAGCAAAAACAAACACAAAATCATCCGCGGAGACAATGCGGTCTTATATGAAATGTCAAACACAAAATGGACCTGGAGTCAAAAACTTGTCTACCTTTCTGTGTTTTTTATCATCGTATCTTAAATTTGTAAGTGCTAGAAAATTGTTTAAAAAAAATCAAATACGATAAAATAGGAATTTCCTTACATTTTTAGGATTGACCGTGGTTTGCTATTGATTAGATTTAATTTTGGAAGCTACGGTTTTAACCAGATGAATCGCTCTTTTGCAAGAAAACAAACGAACGTCATCTGGTTTCTCTTTCTTGAAATGAATTTATGTGACATTGATTTGTGTAAGTGTTCCACAGATCTGTTTAGATTGGGTCCAAAGATTTCTCACTGTGAAGATACGCACAGTCTGAAACATCATTATTATTACTATTATTATGAATAAAACATACTCCTCTTTAAAACATACTCCTTGATTGAGATCATATGTTATATTCACATGTTATATTCTCTATTTAGGTGGAGTTAATTAATTTTTTTGTGTTGAATTAAGCGTGCCAAAAGAAGTGAATCAAGTTGAATTGTTGTGGCAATTAACCCTTTAAACTCATCAGTCATCGTTAACACAAACAGATCAGGGTTCAAGGGTTCAGGGTTCTCATTCATAGTTGAGGATAATGGAGAAAATGCATTAAAAAGTATTTCTAATGAATATGGGATGCTTAAAATCTTAAAATTCATGATATCAATTTATACAATTATAATTATAACTTAATATTAGGTGTTAGTTATCTTTGGAAACTTGGGAATTTAAAGTAAAACTTTATGAAGTTGGTTCCTTCAACGTTGATGCATTGAATTGTTCCCTAAATAACTGGAATCAAACGGAATCGCCCTGGACCGAAAATTTACACCCCCAGCCAGCAGTCATTGTGCTGGATGAGGGTCCATCACAGCCCTCAGAGTGTCATCCATGTTCGATAATCTTAGAAAAAGCCAACGGGACCATTGTCAGAATGTAGCAGAAACAGATTCTGTGGTCAGTTGTTGTTGTTTAGTGTCTCTGTTGTCTTTTATGTGGTGGAAGTGTTGTGTTGTAAAGAGAACGGCTCATAACTTTACCTCCAAAACATGGTGACTTGTAGAGAAATAAAAAATCCTGTTGATCACAGCTAACCGGCAGCAGTATTTTGACAAATCCCTTCATCCAAGACCATAAAAAGCCTTTTTCCACAGTCATGTCCCTCATTATTAAATTACTGTAGTAACCACGCTTCATTAATCCACTTACTGTGTTCTCTGCTTCCAGCCAGTTTCAGCCAGTCTTTGGCTCTGCGCCTTTATCTGCATTGTACTCAGTTGTCTTTATAAAAGTTTAGCAAACTCTGCTGCTGTTTTTGTAATAACCTTTTGTTGCTCATGTTGTGATTTTGCGCGCGCGCGTGTGTGTAGATCTAAGGCCGGTTGGCTCAGCTTCACATGGGCCTGTGTGGAAAGACGACGAGCTGTCAAAGGAATTGCCCGCGTTGTTTATTTTTCATCTAACGTGGTGTTAAAGGAAAAAACCCTTTTACTATCAGCATTAATCTCTCTCTCTTTTTGGACAGACATCTGTAGGCTCTGCACTCAGTCGTCTTTACAAAAAACTCATAATGAAATTTAGAAAAAAAAACAAACACTGTCGATTCCATAGCCTGTTTGAACTTGCTTTTAGTTTTTCTTTCTTTCTCTTCATACATGAGCTGTTCTCTCGCTCTCTCTCTCTCCCTCTCTTCATTTAGCGTGCCATTAGGTCTCCAAGCTGTTGTTTGTTTTCCTGCTTTAATCCTTTTTTTCTGAACAAAGGAAATAAAAAACTTAAAAAAAAACAAAGGAAAAAAGCTACCAAAGTAGAAAAACAAAAACAAAAAAAGAATGTGACTCAAAAGTAAAGTGTATACCGCTTTGGCTGGTCTGTTTGTATAGTAGTCAATATGTATTTGCATGGTTGTGTGTTGATTTTCCTGCCTTTTGTCATTGAAAGTGTGCATGTACACAGGGTGTGTGTTTTTCCAGTGTTTATGCATGCATATGTGTTGCATGGCGTACATATGTTTGCCTCTGTGTGAGTGTGTGCATTGACATGTGTACGCGCATGTGTGTGTGTGTGAGGACTCTGGCACTAAACTTACTTGGGTCCAGATGTTCTAATTATAGAACAGCTCCTCTGAGTTGACGGCCTAATGACAGGAAACACTGGCCCCTGTTTGTGTGTGTGTGTGTGTGTGTGTGTGTCTATGTATGTGTACGTATGCACACGAGTTAGTGAGTGATATACTCACACGTTGATTTAGTGAGTGTGCGTGAGAGAGAAACATGAATGAAATCCATCTCATTAACCTCTTGACCTCTGATTTACCCCTTCATTGTGTTGCTCTTCCGCCTTTAACTCTCTGCAGCCTAAAGTCGCTCTGCAATTTTACCTTTCGTTGAATTTCTTTCTAGATAATTTATGAATCTAAAAGATGACACGTTAACATTTTCTTCCACTATCAAGTTTATAATAATTGAATACTTTCTACTGACATTTGTTCAGAATCGCTGTTTGCATTATTCTTTTCGTAGACAAAGTGGCCCAACTTTCTGTTTTGAATGTTACTCCTGACAGCAAATATTGCTTGTCAGCAATTTGCAATTTCAGCATTTTGCATGTCTGCATCAAATTGTCCGCCATTGTCTGGAAAAAATGCTCACTTCCTGTGCTTCCCGATGACAACAGACACCATAGCGCATAAAGAACAACTATACGTGAAACACGGTTATTAAATGAGCATAATGTTCATTACAAGGACGTTATAAAAGTTATATTTTCAGACATAATCAGTGAAATAGCTCATCTGAGTTAGCTAGCTAGTGTTTTTGCTTGCTAGCATTGGCGTCATCCTGATAGCTAATGTGAAAGAATTGGTGAGGATGCAGCTTTTATAGACAAACGTTTCGGTGAGTAGAGGTCCTCGTTTTTTAGGGGACAGGTCACCAAAAATTCCTTTATAGGTTTAGGTTTGTTGGTTGCCAAGTGAAAGCGCTGCCGTGGATTCATTAGCGATAAGATCTCCTTGTCAATTTGCTGACACGCGCCATGTTAGGAACTAATGTAAACATTCTGCATGTGGTTCCCCTTGCTTACATCTCATAACATAATTAAGTAATGAATATTCAGTGCTATGTATATTGTGTATATTCAGTGAAATAATTTACATTTGTTCATATTCATATATTCCATTTCTTAATCGCAGCACAGCCATGAATGTACAGTGCATGTAAACATACTTAGGGATTACTGGAGTTTATTTTTCATACCAACAATATTTTGTCAATTGTTTTCCGCTGGCTCTTTCATTTAATGACGTGCAGACACTTTAATCTTAAATGTTCTTTATCTTTTACTTAAATAATTTGCCTCCTTTCAGGCCCTAAAAATGTAGAAACGTTGGTTGGTTAATTGGTAAACAAATGAACGTGAACATTGTGAATTAAAGAAGATAAAGGTGGTACGCCCCAGTGGATCATCGGTGACCAGCACGTGCCACATAACGCAGTGGTGCTGGTTCGATTCCGGCCATGTCATCCCCTCTCTCTCTCTCTCTCTCTGCTCTGTCCTTCCTGTCCGTCTCTCTACTGTCGCTATCACAATAAAAAGCAGAAATACCAAAAATACATCTTTAAAAAGAAGCTAAAGGTGCAGTAATTATGCAAAGTTTATTTTATTTATTTTCAGACAAATAACTTAAATACAGACATTTGTTACTGTAAATGAGAACATTTTTTCTATTTACAACTCAGAAAACAACAACATGATCATCTTGGTCTTCCATCCATAAATTCTCTGCTCTCATAAAGAGTTATGAGTTTCTGTTGAGTAGCAGCTGTGATGACAGTCGTCTCTGTCCTTACTTTTGTCTGTTACTATGGTAACAAGATGTCAATCGATGTGGCGTCTTCACTCCCCTCCGCTCGATCAACGCACTGTAACCACGGAGACAGCGAGAGAGGCGTTTATTCGGGTTATGTTGGCGTTGCCCCTACACCAGCACAGCCCACTGTTACACCCTGTTCAAAAGCACTTCAGAAGTTTTTATATCCCTAACCCTTTATGCTGCATTCAAGTGCTACAGGAAATTTTGTAAACAATATTTGCGTTAAGTCGTTAACTCTGGATTCTTGATATACCAGTATACCAGTTGTGACCATTAACACAACCTTTACCCATTTTACTCTGGGGAACAAACAGAGTTGGTGATGATAAATGGAACTGAAAAAAAACAACCTGCTGGATTTGTGTTCTTGCAGAAAATTTCCATGTATGTCTTTACATCAAAGCACAGAGGCAGTAATATGATCTTCTGCAAGTCCATGTTTATATTTCTATGCCTGAGTCGTTTCTTTTGAGAAGCACTGGACCGCACTGACATCGTATTTACCACTTTGCCATATGGTACATACACACCATCTGAAGACACTCGAACGCAGCATCAGAAGATCATGAGTGAAAACAGGTTGGAAAAGAGGAAGGAAAGAAAGGACCCAGTCTAGGAAGGAAAGAAGAGATATAGGTAAGGAGAGAAAACTATGGGAAGACAAGCAAGAAAGGAATGATGGATGGACAGAAGTAAGAAAGAACAAGGGAATGGACGAAATGAGATAAATTAAGGAACAACAGAAATGTTGAGAATGAAGGAGAGAAATGAAGGAAAGAGAGTAATATGAGGTCAGAAAGAAAATGTGAAAGGAAAAGGAAAACCATAGAGTTAGGGAAAGGAGGAAGGAGGGGAAGAATCTGTTAAATCTGTTAGGATGATCTCTCACACACACATACACACACAAACGTAACGTTAAAGTAAGAATTAAGAGTCAGATTACATCTGTATCTTCTTTAAAGCTGCTTACTGTGTCTAACACCCGGAAATCCTTCGCGCTCTCTTTCTCTCTCTCCTCTGTATATGTGTGTGTGTAAGTGCATGTTAGTGTGTAAGTGATTGGACAAGCAAAGGAAGTGATGTAACAATCACCTTCAGGAAGTCAAGGACATCCTGTTTTCTGTTACACTTTGTGCTCTCTGTCTCTCTCTCCCTATCCTTTCCTCCGTTTTGTTCTCATTTCTTGCTGCACTGTTTCTGAAAAACACTTCCATCCCTCAACATGTTCAAAAAACTGAATCGCTACAGACTTTTACTCTTAAATGTTTATTTAGGGCATTATCAAGTGTCTTCTGTAGTTTTTAAACCTAAATTATTTTCTGATCCAGTCAATAGATCAATAAATCGCTCTGTATTTGGTTTGGGATTAGTTCAGATCTCGTTCGTACTTGAGTGTGTTCATGAGTGGAGCAAGACCTCAAGACAACATTTTCATAAGTGTATAGTTATTTTGGTCCACACAAGTGTGATGGCTGCGTTCAGACCTACACAAACAAATCAAACACACCAGTTCCAGTTCAGCCCAATAATTCGAAGAGTGTGTGAAAACACCTTTAAAATCACAGATCTTTTATACATTCTTCAACATATTTTGTAATGAGTTTTGAACCTTCGACCTTTTGGTATCATAACGGTGTGTGAGATTGTTTTATAATAGTTAACAGGCCAGTTAATATGTCACGGTACATGGAGGAAGTCTGAGGGTACAGCTGATTTATTCAGCTCTCTGTAGACGCATATACACACGCATACGCACACACTCCTCCACATTCCCTTATGACACCTTATGGCACACGTGCTAGTGTGTTGTTGTGTGCTGCTACTGTTCAAGTACCTGGTTTGTGTGTATGTGTGCGTGCGTGTTGGTCAGTTTAATTGCCATTGCAATATTGCAGAGTTATTTATAGTCCAGCAGGGATGGCTGTAACAAATAACACTGATGCTGTACACACGCACACACACACACACACACACACACATAGAATCAGTGCATGTTT
This sequence comes from Brotula barbata, assembly GCA_900303265.1. NCBI lineage: Eukaryota > Metazoa > Chordata > Actinopteri > Ophidiiformes > Ophidiidae > Brotula > Brotula barbata. Next base: position 85,319 of record OMNV01014153.1, read on the forward strand.
CAAGACTAACACCTGGTTGCTGGAAGTTTTATTTTTGGACAGACTGTACTGCTTCCCCGTGCACTGCATTGCATTGCAAATATGTCCGATTTTCTGCAAAACAAAATTGTGAATTATTAAAAACAGACCCGGGCAGTAATTCATGTAATATCAATATAATGTTAGAAGACGAGATCTAATGATAAAGATTAATAGTGTGATTTCCTGGTGTTAAAGGTGCTTTTTTTTG
>OMNV01014153.1:98341-125340 GCA_900303265.1 Brotula barbata
CGGGGGGTGGGGGGGTTAGTGGCTTTTCCGAAGAGGGGGTTTGTTAAGTCTTCCTTGTTACTCTCGTACTCTCTTTAGACGACAGAGAGACGGAAAGACAGAGAATGTTAGAGGTGGAGAGACTTATACAGGACTCCCAGGTGAGGGCGGCCATATTGGTGGGTTTTAACGTTTCATTGAACCACCGCTTCATTCATTGAGGCTAGCTGAATAGCTAACATTAGCATGAGCGAGCATGAACGCTAGCTAGTCAGCTAACATTAGCTATTTCCACTGATTTTGTATGAAAATAAAGAACTTAATGTACTTGTATAAGGCACGTTGACCATATATATCAAACCAGCTGTAGCAAACATACTGTGTAGTGTATGTAGACAGTGTTTCTCCATTTTGTGGATTAGACTTTCTTCATCCATAGTGGTATCTGTTATCATCACATGTGGCAGGAAGTGAGCACGGTCAATGGCAGCACTTGGTGAAAAGAATGTTGAAAGAGTCATTTTTTGTTCACCGTGCAACTAGTGTGGATGATCATGAAAACCATATTTTCATTGATATTTCCACTAGAGTTTGATAGAATAGGTCCTGTGTAGAATAGGTGTTACGGATGAACATCCAAATCCACAGTCCAGAGTTTCCTCTGAGTGACACATTTTGCATCTGTGTTCAGATCCAGGAAGTCATGTTGCTACTGCATGTTGTCTGAAGGCTGAATATGTTCTTACACATAGAATCAAAGGAAGACTGGCATATTTTCCACTACACTGCTTTAAAAAAAAAGTAGTACCACCATTACTAATACTAATACAATGTAAAAAAGGAAATACAAGAAGTAAAAAAGTTTGGGCTCCATCTTGGTTTTTTGATTGGAGGATTTTCTGATAGCTAATTAGGCATGGAGGGCCAGCCATCGACAGCTGCATTCATCATCATAAAACGTAATAATTAATGACATTCCAACAAAGAAAAATATGCAAATGAACTCCCCTCATTAGCATTTTCATATTCAGCTCCCATAATGCGTTTGCTGACAAGGTTGTAATTAATGAAAATTCATGTCTCTTAGCCGCTAGATTGGATCGCATTCATTCGCCCAATCCCCCAAACGACGAAGAGAGAGAGAGAAAAAACACACATACCAAGGATCACTGCCAAGTTTTTGGGGTTGGTGGGGTAGACAGGAGAGAGAGAGGGGGGGGGAGTTGGACCCAGAGATTTAAAATTTTAAGTAAAATGTGAAAGTGCTAGTACCACAATGGAAATATACTCCTTCTATTCTTTTAAAAACACTCCTTCTAAAGTTCTACTGAAGTAAAAGTACTGTATTATGATAAAAAATGACTCATATCCAAAGTAAACATATTCCCAACATACTGTAGTACCTTAAACTGCAGAGGTAAAGAAATATAGTAAAAATAAAACACAGAGCGACAAGAAAGAGACAACATGGAGCGGTCCGTCTAAATCCTGGAACAGCACACACACATTACATCTCTACCTGCTGTCGAGAGCTGCTCACTTAACACAACAACTGACAGCTCAGCTAAGGAGGCCGACATTAAGGGCATATTTAGTTTAGTTACTATCATTGATTTTTGTATTTGCATTATTTTAATTCATTGTTTGTATTGTACTTGTATTTTTTATTGCTACCATTTCCGTTACGTTCTTAAACGTACATGTGATGTATGTGTGTATGCATGCGTGCATATGTGTGTGTGTGTAAGAGAGAGAGAGAAAGAGAGAGAGAGAGAGACTCCTTTGGGGAATGCTATTGTGCACCTGCACAAATGTCAAGACAGTGTTTCTCAAAGAGCTTACCACTGTGTGTGTGTGTGTGTGTGTGTGTGTGCGTGTGTGCGTGCGTGTGTGTGTAGATGACACTGACAGATAGTAGTAGGAGTATGTGTGTTGTGGTTGGCACACCTGAACACGTTTAATATCTGTTGACTCTGCAGCAGGTTGGTTTGGTTCTTCGTGGTTTCTCTTCCATAATAACGATTTTTAACATCACGTTTGTCGGTTTGTCAATTTGTGTTGCAGCGTCGCCCATGGAACACCTTTACTGCTGACTCATGCTATTGTCATATTTAAGCATATTTGATGTTCCTGTAATCACACTCGCATTGCTTCATATTTGTCTTTCATTTCCCACAACAAAATCTGCACCATAAAAAAAAGTCCTTATTATTGTTTTAATCATGTGGAAATGATTTTAGTTGACATGAAGTAAAATTTCTCGGTCAATTTCTGTAATGTGGTTTCAAAAAAAGTTTCTCCCTAAATGCTACTTTGTGCAGGAATTCTCCAAATGTTACCATGGCGTAGGGTTTGAGATAATTAATCATGTAAAATAGGTCACAAATGTTTTTAATTCACTTGTTTAACAAAATCGTGTTGGAAGAGTTAAACACAGGAGACAAATCCTCACAAAGCAAATGGAGGGAGACACAGAAACCCAGCTGGAATACTGATACTGTGTGTGCGTGTGTGTGTGTGTGCATGTGCATGTATGTGTGTGTGCGCACGTGTGTTTACAGGAGACAGGGTCGCCCCCTGGGCGTTGCCAATGTGGCACTGCCCCCTCTGCAGCATGGCACAGTCAGTGTCTTTGTTGTGATACTGACAGTGTGTGTGTGTGAGTGTGTGCTTGTGTAGGTAACCGTAATGAACCCATCACGGGAATGAACGGGAGCACAAAAATTTACACTACATTTGGATAGAGAAATTCTAAATCTGACATGTTTACTGTTTGTGTGTGCGCGTGTGTGTGCGCGTGTGTGTGTGTATGCGTGCGTGCGTGCATGTGTGTGTTGAAGGGAAAGGTTTGGGTTTTGCTTAACGAAGAGTTTTTAGGTGAAATAAAGAAAAAGTCTGTTCTTCCTTCATGTCCTCTTTGCTACCATCCTTCCTCTTCTCCTTTCTCCTCTTCCATTCTTTCCGTTTATTTTCTGTCCTCCCTCCATCTCTCCTCCTTCTCCTTTTTCACTGCTCTTCTTCCCCCATTCACTCCTCCTTTCCCATACGTCTTTCTGCCAGATCCAATTTTCCCATATGAATTATTCTGTTCCATAGATTTTAGATATATCATTATGTATTAAACTAACGACTTTTTTATTTCACTAAAAAAGTGCACCTACAGCCTTCATCAATATTTTTGTTCAAATGCTTTCTGTGTCTCAAACCCCGACCACTTCATGCTGGGACACATTTTCAGTGACTGACTGAACACTGTAAAAATGCAAAACTTTCTATTACAGCAATGACATTAAAATACCTGAAATTATCAGCTCGAAACATCTACGTTTGTACTGTGTATGTGTGTGTGTGTGTGTGTGTGTGTGTGTGTGTGTGTGTCCTTTTTGTGGTTCTGATTAAACTGAAGCAGTCTGTTTTGTCTGAACAGATGTTTCCTGTGGTAAGCTTTTAGGTAGCAACCTCACTGACACTGCGAATATGTGTGTGTCTGTGAATGTTTATCTCAGTGTGTGTGTGTGTTTGTTTGCGCGTGTGTTTCTCAGCATCACATTTCTGCACCGCATTTTCTAGAATCATCTATCAATCAGACAGTGTTTGATCGACCAATCAAGGAGGCTTAAATTTGAGAGCTCTCTTCTTTTGTTTGGCGTCTCAAATTAATTCTCAGATCGTGAAGATCATAAAGGATATGGATGTTTATTCCATTCTGCCACTTCTATCTCTGTCTTTGTTGACACCTTTTAGGCTCCACTAAAATTACTGTTATCATTGTACAGTATTTACAAAAATATGAATTTGATTTTTTATATATAATTATGCTTTTCACATTATTTCCCTGCCTTAATGATAACAAGGCTCCAAAAACACCAGTAAAATTACATCATTTGAAGCAAAACACAAAATAAGTCTATTTATAATCTGACATATTTTGAGTGTCCAGGTTGAGTCTGGACTTTGGGACGGAGGCCGCTATAGGTTGGAGGGGAGGTGTAGCCTACGATGGGGCGCAGCACGACTTCATCACACAGATCCTTAAAATACTGGATGTAAAAGCAGACGCGAAGTCGAGACAAAAAGGTTTGTTTATCACAAAGGATACAGATTATTACTTAAGCAGAGTGAAATGAAGTGCTGCTGAAAAACACAAGTACAGACACAAACACACCTTAATTGGGATGCCCAACAATCTTTGCAGTCCTTGTTTTCATTTTTAAGCCTTTTATTTTTTCCTTTTTCTCGTCATTCTTCCACTTCTCCATTTACTTTAGTCTCTCTCTCTCTCCTCTCTCCCTCTCCCTCTTTCTCTCTCTGTCTCTCTCTCTCTCTCTGTACCATATGGTGTACCATGGTACATTTAGCTTGTCAGTGATAATGGATGGCCATGGAAGCCCAGTTTTGCTTTAAGCGCTAGCTTGCTGCTCGCTCGCCCCGTGCGCGCGCGTGTGTGTATTTTGTATTTGTGTGATGATTGGCTGGCTGATGCTTTCGGTTGTAGGATGAGGGATCATGAAGCCAAATCAGCCTGAACGTGCACTCACGAACGCACACACACACACACACACACACACACACACGCACACGCACACATTGTCAATTTATACAATGGCTATTTTCGGTCAAGCAATCTGATTGGTTATTTGAACGGGCCTAAGAGTGTTTTTGTAAAAGGTCAAACTCGTATTAACTTCCTCTGTGGTAATTGATTTTAATGGACTCTGAGCTCCGATTGGCTGTTGCTGCCAGTGACTGTTGCCATCCTCTCTTCCCTGCATCCAATCAAAGAACAGAATGCAGCCTTTCACTCAAACACCGACGTTGGTTCATATAAAATCCAAGGAGAAACAGTAGAAATTTGCTCTTTCAGAAACAGCGCCATCTAGAGTATTTTAGCTACACTCATAGACTTTTTCCATTGTTGACAAAATGCCAGAATTTTCTAGCTCCAACCTTACAACAACAAAACATACATAAATGTCTAAATTTGTACAAGCATGTTATTCCTAAAAAGTCTGCAATCTCTGAAAAGTCAGGAATAACTAATAATAGCTCTCCTATCCTCTCCTCACCTCGATTCTTTTCTCCCCCTCTTACAGCTGCAACTCTCTCTCTCTCGCTCTCTCTCGCTCTCTCTGTCTCTCCCCCTCCAGCTGTTGCCAGCGATTCACCTGCTCCCTCTGAAACACAGACACACACGCACACACACACACACTCACACACACATACAGTAATTATAAGAGATGGGGAGCTGGCTGGGGAATCACAAATGAATAAAGGAAAAATGAGGGATGTGCGTAGGAAACTCAGAAATGGCACAAACACACACACATAGTGCTGAGTAATTGATTAGTTGATTAATTGACCTTTGTTGCAACTTTGCATATTTCTTCTTTGTTAAATCAATTAAAAAAGACGAGATTCATTGTGAAACAACTGGCAGGATGTGACGGCTCTTTGTATGTGAATTAAGAATCTAAAAACACAGCTGGTTGGTGATTTGTACCATGATTTGGATTTTTTTTTTTATTGTTTGTCATTAGGTGACATTTTCTTTAAAAAAACAAAAACAAAACTCTCTTTAGCTAAGATTTTTTTATTTCCCTGAAATTCACACAAAAATGTGCAGTGAAATGATTTCAACTCGCTTTAAGTACAAATCAACCTGAAAAGAATTTTCAATATATTTGTGTTTGAACAGGGAAAATGGTCCTAATTTCGTAATTTTCGATTTCTCTCTTTTCTTTTTTTTCTTTTTTTTCTTTTTTTTGCTTTGCTTTGTTTGGAGACAGCAGGCAATAATTTCAGATTTGATCTCTTGTCTTAGTAAGACGTGGTAGTAGTTGTTTAAGTGTTAAAAATGTCTCGGACATCATAAACAAAAGAGGAACAATGAGAAAAATGTAACCAAAAAGGAGTGGGAAGCTCAAGTAAAACATCCCTGGGTACCACTGAGTGCCCCCCATCTGTTGGTTGTTTCCATGGCAGCAGACGGGGGTAAATTGGTAGTTTTTTGCCTTTTTTCCCACGCTTGTGGGGCAGTGCCATGTGAAAGCACAGGGCAGCACCCACAGTCACTGCTGGCACGCGGTGAATGGAAATGATCTGACAAAGGGCTGAAAAACGAGGCTGTTAGCTCTGCTGTGTGTGAACGTGCAGGAGGAGGCTGCAGTCCACAACCTGACAGGGTCACGAGTCTGGAGTTTTGAATGAGGGCAGGGGTTTGGGGTTCAATTCCCACTGACAGGGACTTAGAATTGGTTTCAGAACACTGAAAACCTAGAGTTCAGCCACAGAGTTCATACCTCCATCAACAGTCTTTATTTTGCTTTCCCCACAATCTAAATCCAGACTTTTCCTGCAGTCAGTTTGAAATCCATCCATCTATTATCTATACCGCTTCTCCGTGCCAGGGTCGCGGTGGGGTTGAAGGCTGTCCCGGTGGTCATGGGGTGAAAGGATGAACTACTGTACATACCCTGATGAATATGAGTATATTTTTATAATAGTGTAATGTTTGAGCTTTTGTTTGGGGTAAATGTCTATTCAAGTCAAAAAGCTCCACGTCCAGGTGAAGTCCCACTCATTTTTTCTTCTCCGTACTGGATTTTGTCATAAATTGTGTCTGACCTGATATTCCTGGGAAAATTATGCAGATAGACTTGTGTTACATGACAGCGTTGTTCGCGTTTAGTGACATTTAAGGCACAAACTCCAGCCAATGATACCCAGTTTGGGTGAACAAACCCCCGACTTGGATGTCAGTGGTGATAGAAAAAGGAAGGAGAAAAAGGAAGGATAATCACTGGAAGTCCCAGGCGTACATCCACACTCCAGCGTCGAGTTTGAAGGATGTATATTGACTTTTTATGGCACCAAGTTAAGAGCTCTCACAGGTGACAGCTATCTTTGTGTCTTTGTAATCGTATGTAGGCTCTGAGATGGTTGGATGACTCTCCTCTCCTCCCTCCTCCACCCCTGTCTTTCTATTTCTATCTTCTTCTTCCTCCTTCTGTCTCGCATGTCCCTGCTGTGATGAAGCCTCTCTGATCGCTGACTCTCGCTCTGTGTGGGAGCGATCACATCTATCATTATTTTACAGCCAGGTGGTCGCGGTCATGTTGAAAGCACAGAGAGCGCGTCACCGATCCCTTCCAACTCCCAGAGCTATGATACCTCTCATCTTACAGGTGTTCAAACGCTGTCACAACCGCTTAAATACAGGTATTAAGAGTCAGGAAGGAGGAGGGGCAGGAGGAAGAGGATGCCTTTTGTTGATAGTGAAGAAACTGAGTCTCCCTGACCAGGACAAGGAGGAGAAGGAAGGAAAGGAATTCAGGAAGGAAGGCACGTGAGGAAAGGAAATTAGGAAACGGAGGCACGTGGGGGAAAGGACAAAACCAAAGACGAGCGGAAACGAGAAGTGTGGAGGAGAGGAAGCAAGAATGGATGAGGAGAGGACACGAGAGGAGAGAAGAGCTGAGGAGAGGAAGCAACAAGGGAGAAGTGTAGACGAGAAGAGAGAAGAAAAGCGAGAGGAAAGGAGAGGAGAGGAGATGAGCAGGAAATGCGACGAGGGGAGCAAATATGAGAAGAGAGGAGACAAGAAGAGGAGAGATAATCAGGCAGCGACAGTGACAGGAGAAAAGTCAAGAGTCAGATGCTGAATCCCAGCATCCTCTGACGTTTGACCCATCATCCATCTCCGCGGGGTCGTCTCCTCTGTCCTCTGCTCTCCCAGATAGAAAGAGAGGTGGAAAAAAAAACAAAGGTACCGGCAGGAACGTCCAATACCTGACTGTACTCTCTCACTTTGATCTCAGAGACTCACAGTAAAACATCCCATTCTTCAACGCCTTTTTTTTTTTGGGTCCTGAAAATATGGAATTCACGTGAGATCATGACACGACAGATCTGTGGAATGAAATCCAGAAAATCCCACTTGATTCTAGAAAGTACCTGAAACCACGATCGCATTAATTTGTGTTGGTGCGAGTGAAATAATCCCACCGACACGGATTACATTCATCAATTCAATTACAGGAATAACAGATAGAATGATAACAGTGTGAGGTGATGGAAGAAAATCCCTGCTCATACCTCCTCCAAGAGAACAAAAAATAATAAAAATAAACCTTAAAAACCCTTAAACACTGTTAAATGAAGTGGTAATTTCATACTCTTTCAGGCAAACGGTTCAGGGTTCATTTGGATAAGTTTAATGGGCCTTTTCACATTAGTATCCCATTAATAATTAAGTGTGCCACATAGACGGAGCATCAAAATCTTTTAATTTCGAGAGAAGTTATGATTTTTAAAAATCTATTATGGTAACCCTTACTTTTTAACATTTCTTTAAATTCCCCTTACATTCCTCTTTATTGTAGATACCCTTGTATCTCCTGATGTTAAAGTTAATTAATCATTAAAAAAACGATCCTTCCTCTGGTCCTTAATTGAGGGAATAAAACCTCTTAGCAGAGGTAATCAGACTGATTACTGACAAAAAAAATCAAGAAAATCACACTTGCTTCTGTAAATTTCCCCACGATGGCTAAAATAATGTGTCTGCACTTGGAGATTTTTGCTCATTTTGAGTAAATCTCACTTTTTTAAACTGAAAAACCGAGAATTTTTTTTTTTTTTGGATTTCATAAGGAGCCATGGCAGGAGAAATACTGGGAGCTGATGTAAACACTGAACCTCATTTTTACTTTTACTTTGAAAATACCTGCTCAAATATTCAAATTAGCTGTCTTTATTTCCTCCGACATTGTCAGTGTGCGGTTCACTGCTGTGTAAGACTCACTGTGCATTGTGTTCGTCTTTAATACTTCCATATTGGAGCACTAATTCAGAATTTCACACCTTCTTTCTTTCTGTCCTCCCTCTTTTTCTTCCTGAGTTGGTGCATTGTTCGTCTCCGGTCTCAACCCTGAAGACAAGAAGAAACGTGTTAAATCCATCTGTAAGAACCTTTTTAATACAAAATTAGCTCCTCATCTGTCTGTCGCACAATGCCGAAGCACAATTTACAGCTGCAGCACTGCAACAGCGCCACATTGTTCCAAGCTTTTATTTTTAGGTAATCCTGAATTTTTACAGGAGATTTTTCAGTTTCTTATTGTATCTGAAGCATAATTGGAGTATGTTCTGTCTTTCATTTGTTTTAGGTTTAAGTTTTCTGTAGGAGAAAAAGAAAGGAACGTGGGCACGATGCCCTGCGTATGTAACGCCACGTTCAATTGTGTCAGAGGTTTTGTGGAAGTGCTGCCCAAAATCCTCAAGACAAAGGGAGCAGATATGGGGAGGGGAAAAGCAAACCCTGGAAAGAATCAAATCCTCAGAAATTCTCATTTGGAGTCCTGTACCGACAATTATGACAGGACGGGGGGGAGAAAACACCAGAAACAAGGTGACGTTTTCCCAGAAAACAGACAAAAACAAAGGAAAACCCTGTCAAGATGGCAGTCTACCTAAATCTCATGCCCGGTTTCAGGTGCCATGTTTTCTTCTTCCCTTTGGATCAGAGGAAATAAAGACAGATTGATAAATTCACGGATGGTTCTGAACGTTGCCAAACGGAGTCCGACCCCGACCAAAGTAAACGCCATGCTACAGAGCGAGAAAAGAGGAAGAGAAAAGAGAAGGGGGAGGGAGAGGGAGAAGATTTGGGGCTCTAATGCCAGCCTTATGCGTCTTTTAGTCGTTTCCGCCATCGGGGCTTTTGGCAGTGCCACCGAGCTGTCAGCCAGCCAACAAAAATCTGCAGTGCCTGCCGCATTTTGTCTGAGAACACACACACACACACACACACACACACACAGATACACACCGCCGCCGCAGACACACAATATTCTACCGATCGGCTACGTTTTCTGTGCGAAGCGGCGAAGAAATACCGAGGCTACGTCGAAGACCGTGTAGGAACTGAAGAGATCCCTTTCATCTCCAGTCAGGGATTCATTGTGTCCTCTGAAACCTGCGTGAGATTTGTGAAGCATTTTCCTGCCGTAGTATAAACACAACGATGTGCATAAAAATGAAAATTAGAATTTTTTTTTTTCTCATATTTTGCTTGTTTCATCCTGATTGCCATTGTTGTTTCTAGTGTGGATGAGGTGTGTGTGTGTGTGTGTGTGTGTGTGTGTTTGTGCGTGTGGAGCGGTGAGTATTATAATGAAGGCTGTTTTGTAAAGGAGGGTCCTGATGCTGAAATGATGCCATTTCTATATTTTCTTTATATAATCTCCATAAGCAAATTCAAATTCAAAAGCTCTGTTTCCTGTACATTATTTCAAAAAGACTATACAGTATAACGCACAGAAAATATCAAAACCCTACAATGTCTCCAATATATACATTTAATTTAGAAAAAGTTTCTAATATAGCAAGTATATATAAATATGTTTACTTATAATATAGAAGTTCAATGCGCAAACTCTGCACTCTTTTCATTTTAGACGTTTATTAGCAAAACACCATCTTCTGTCACACTGTCTCCATTATATAACTGAAATATCAAGACAAAAGTATCCAATATATCAAGAACATACAAGTATCTACATTTAGTGTCCCCGTCTCCAATACGCCGAACAACTCTGAGCTGAACTTTCATGCCAAACATAATTCTGTTTTGTAATTTGGAAATTCCCCAGTTTCCAATTTACTGTAAAACTTTATTGTCTGAACACCCGTCCCTGTACGTTACACGTAGAATACAATGGATGAAGTTTTTCTGTTCAAAATCAAAAACAAATGACGTCCCCGGAACGAGAAAAAAAGCGAAAAGCTCAGCAGCCTGATAAGTGCAGGTGGAGAGCCGACAGATGTGAGCTGGATGGAGCGTCTCTCCTGTCGTTCTCGGCGCTCGTATACGTTCATCTGTCGTTTGATGTATTCACTCGCTCCTGTGCCAGGAAATCAATGCCTGCTGGGATTGAAGGGGGGAGGGGGAGTGGAGGGAGTGTTGGTCTGTTAGCGATGGTTACTCATCGAACGGCGTCGTCTGTTAAATTAATGTTGATCCCCTAAAATGTTACGCTTTACACGGGAAGACAACGGAATGAATAAATATATATATTATTTTCAATTCTGTGTGTGTGTGTGTGTGTGTATGTGTGCGTGAGCGCGTGCGCGTCTGTGTGTGTGTGTACCTTTCAGACTTTGTAGAAACTTCTGGACCCGTGCCCGGTGGTGTCATGGAAACGTTTGAATCGCTCCAAATGATTCATGCACACATATACACATGCTCGCACACATACACACACACACACACACACTCAGCAGGCAGGAAGAAGAGGCAGTTTAACCCTTCTTCTATCCATCTTCCTCCCTCCTCCTCCCCTCTTTCTCTTTTCTCTCTCTTGTCTTTTTCTCGTCATCACGCTGTCCTCGTCAAATTGCACTATTAGTCACATAGCTTTATTAAAATAGCCTAATTATATGCATGTCAGGAGATATCACGTCTGCTGAGTGTTTCCTTTCACACAGAAAAAGACTGAACGTGTCATGGATGCTCTGAAAGAGTGGAGACGTCAGTTGACTCCGAGGATAGCTGCGGCGTTTTATTTCTCTTTTCTTTGGCGTGCGTGAGTCTGGAGCAGCAGGTACAAATGAGACGCTACAGTCTTCAAAACACTTTCAACTTTAATTAACCCTTTCAGCAAACCAACGCCACAATTCTGTTTACTTTCCTGCATAGCTTAATATGTTTATCATGATGATGACCTCATTGTTTGTTTACATGCAGTATACAGTACCGCAAATTCCAAAAACCTGCATTCATCAGCAAGGCAAAGTGAAAAATGTCTGCGCTGATCTCGCCAGAATGCGCCAAAACCTCTTTGTCTCCTCCAGCGTGGTGTGTTTATGGATCTGTCTGTGCTGTTACATGTAATATTAAATTTTAGCCTCTCCTCAAGCATTTAATTAATGATTCAAGAAGCTTTATTGTCCTCCCAACATTGTTGATACTCTTCTTGTACAATGCTCCTCGTATCCTCGTGTATATATACGTGTATTTACATATATATAGATGGGACCAACCACCCCATGCGGGGATGAGAGGGGCATTTTTATGTGTACTGCATAAAACGTCACACAGAAGAATTAGCGAAATCGAAAGAGGATTTTCTAAACTATTATAATCTTAATTTAATTTGGGACCACGTCGATCGATGATAAAATCAGGGCATATCGGGGTCATTTCAAAGGCCTCGTAGTGCAGCAGTGACATCATATGACGTGGTGTCGGATCATGGGAGGGTAGTGCTGTTTGTGTGTGTTCATCTTGGCCTGCTGTCACACACCGTGCTGCCATTACTGCCACGACCGGGATTAATGATCAATCAATCAATGTACAGACGCATAATACGCTGTCGGTCTTTTACTTGAATTAAGAACGCATTGATTCGTGCTGATTACAATCTAATTGTGATGATAATCTGATGTTTAAAAAAAAAAAAGAAATTCACTCGCTGCCTCAATCTGCATAAAATCAAAACGTTGACCTGGATGTTAAACTTTCCAACAGGGAGGGTACAATACACTCAATTCTGTATGTTTTTTTGCTGTTGATGGAGCTCGGCTAACTAATTTGCCCCTGCGTTATCGCTTTGTGCAAAGCTAAACACATCCAGAAGCACGGAGTTGGAAATGATGTCCATCTTTTCGTCCAAAGACGGAAAACAAGTGGATTTTGTTCATGTCAGTTGTCCGTGTCAGAGTGTTTTCTAAAAGTGCAATCAATCTGTGTGTAGTCCATACAGAACTTTTTGTTGGAATACAACTCATAATTTTGTGGCATGGTGGTGATAATGCGTTAGTGTAACACAAAGAGACAGCAGGTTTACAGACACAGACACACACGCACACACACACACGACAAAGCCATGCTGGAGGCGTATCAGACACTTAATGGGATTAAAGAACAGATCAGGTTCAGTGACAGGAACCACATCGCAGCATCTCTCACACCAGCATTCAACTCATTCCTCAACATGAGGACTATTTCACTCGCACCAAGATATACATTTATGTATACATTTATATATATATATATACAGTATGTGCCAATATAACCAGTATCATCACTTGAGTGTTTCGATCTTGTGTGGTCAGTGTAAGTCCTTCTCAGGTTTAGGTTTGTCTGTTATTGGCATAAATATCTACACTAATGCAACAAAGTTTTAAAAAGCGCAGAGCACGTCCTATTGTTAATTTGAAAAAAATGAAAAAGACACACCAACATGAGTAAAAGTCTTTAACCATCGGTACACAAAATGTTTGATGCATGGATGAGATGAAAACATGCAAAATAAAATTCATTCCTGTGCTGCAACATTTTCCAAAGGAAAATAAACGAATAAATACGAGTATTTTGAAATTAGAAATTTCAATTCTTAAATGTCTCATTGTAGATGATCAATTTTGATTTTCATTTGTCTCTTCTTTCAGTTTTTAAATTCTCTTTATTTGTATTTGGTTCGTATCATGCGAGCTTGGCTGAACGCTCCTCTGTGACACCGCCGTGCGTTCATGTTTTACAAAACACAAATCAGAGAAGACTGAAACACATTCACACCTCGAGAGACAATACAACAAACGACAAAAATCACACAGGGAAACAAAAGAAGAGCAGTGTCTAAATGAGACAACACAGAGCTACAAAACACACACACACACACACACACACACACAGTGAAGGAAGGGGTGTTTTAGTATTTTTATTTTAAGACTAGAAAAAACACTCCAGCGCTGAGAGCCGTGCTCGGCTTGAAGGACGCACACATGAGCAGAATACAAAGTGAAGCTGTTTGTGTAGGCACACACACTTAACTTAAATGTGTGATCTGTGTTTGGTCGCTGTTGTTTTGTATCTTGTCATGGGATTTTTCTAAAGGACTTTTCATTCAAGTTATTGGTCATCAAACTTCACATGACACTCAAAACATAAGTAACAGTGCCGGTGTGATTTCAGCTGAGCGATTCTGAGGTGATCACGTGGTCATTTAGACGTTTTAGGGCGAATGACAAAACTTCTAGTCGACTTGAGCGATAATGGTGAAGGTTAAAGTCGAATTAAATGCAGTAAATATTACGCATGTTAAAGGATGTTAAAGAGGGAAAAGCCCAGATCAGTGGTGATTTAAGGTATACTGTCGAGGGGAAAGAGGGGGTTGAATGTGAAAAGGAACGGTGAAGGTTCAAGGGGATTTCAAGGAGAAAGTTTGATGAGGAATTGTGAAAGCTATGGTGGAAGCTAAAGGTGATGAGGGGGTGTTGAAAGTAAAAGTGGACTTAAGGAGGAATTGTGAAGGTTAAAGCCGAGTTAAGAAGACGGTGACCCCCCTTTAAGCAATGTGACATCACTGATACACCATTTTTTTTCTCTGAAGCGCAAACATTCCTATAGATAAAGATGGAGTCGAACATTCCTCAAAACACTGAGATTTTTTTTTAGTGTGAAACTATCAAATCTGATGTTGTGGTAAGCAGAAAGGAGTTAATCAGAATGTGTGTAAATATCATCAAATGTACACGGGGGTGTTCTTTTTTTTTTATCACTATATCAATGTGATGACTTGCTAAGTATGCACTATCATACCTTTCAGCTCTTTGCGAAAGCCTCCATTATGTTAATTCGTGTTGTAGCATTAGCGACACAATGTTGTAAGTGGTGTACCGATGAAAACCTGAATATTAATGAGCTACTGCATATGTAAGATCCACACGTGAGAGATAAGATCAAGTCTCTTCATTTAAATAGACTGACTCATCAACTGAAGGACTTCGATGTTATTTTTATTTATCTCTAACACACACACACACAACACATAACAAACAGAGTTTACAACTTCAGCCGTATTTCGTACAGCAGAAATTTACAGTGACTGAACGGTCATCATTTTTGTTTTAGGGCGTGTTTATGAATAGCTTGTCCCACATGCTAACAGTTGTTTATTAATGAGAGAACATGTTGCCGAGTAAATCCTCCCTTACCAACGCAATAGTTTGGTGTTATGAATTACACAAAAAGTTGTCCAAGAAATGCTGGACAACTGTTTAATTTGGTGCTGCCAGATAAAAACTCAGGAGATTTGTCATCTGGGAACCATCTGTGGAGGATATGATACTATTTGTGATATTTTACTCTGGATCAAATTGCTGGACTGACAGACTGATGGATGTGTCTGTAGAGGTATGACACAACAACTTAGATATGATCCCTGACAAGAAATTTGTGGCTGGGTCGAGTTGTTGATCTTGTGAGAATTTTGGGAGGTTTAGAAACCTTGTGAGAGGTCGTCGACCTTTCAGGATTTTATAGAAATATTGTGAGAGTCGTCAAATATTTATTTTCTGCAAATGTTCTTTGTCAGAGAATCATCAGAGGTTTATGATATTCTTGTAGTTTGTTTATATTATGATTCTCCAAAAATGGATTTCATCACAGCAAAAGGAGACTCCAAAGTGACAGTTGATTTCTGATCTTAATCTCTTGTATACTGACAAAAAGTAATAAACATTAATATACATAGATATAAATGAATAATAACAATATTGTTAGTTGTAATAGGTGAAGTGTTATTATTGTTGTTGTTGTTATTAAACTGTTTATTATTTTAACAAATAGAATTAGATATTCCACTCAAAAACGATGAGACATTTTTGTATATTTTAATCATTTGTCCTCTGATGTCTTGAGGTTATAAGTCGATAAAATTGTTTTCTTCTGGTTTGTGTGCGTTTGTGTGTGCGTCTGCCTGTAGTGAGAGTGTAATGAGAGTGATTTTGTGTGTCTGTGACCTCATGGCTGACGCTTCCCACCATGCTTTGCTTGTTCTCAGCCTGGCTACAGCTTCTTGAATCTCGCTGCTCTTTGTCTTCAACAGCCACATTAAAATACCAGAGATTTCTTTTGGTGTGTGTAATAGGCAAGCTCAGAGGGCAAGAGGGCCAAAAAGTCAACATGTTCCAACAAAGGGGAAGGATGTGAAATCAGTGCTGGAATCTTAGACTCTTTAACCCATTAAACGCTGTCGAATGACATCATTTGGCTAACAATTCAAGGTCATTTAAAATGTCTTAATTCACTTTTTCACATTCGTAATTTTTATTTATTTATTAATTTTTATACACCACTTGCTTTAAACCAATATCCTAATTTCTAGAGAAGTTATGATTACATTACAGTAATTTATGCTTTTTAAATCCAGGACATTTTTAAGTTCTAGATGCATCATTTTCAACAAATTTCCCCAGAATGTATCCTCATAACTTTGGACCTTTCAGTAGAATTAAAAATAAAACTTTATGATGATGGTTACCTTAGAATTAAAAGGCTAAAGACTTTTTTTGTAAATGTACATTTAAGGAAAATTTTAAAGCCTCTGTGGTCTCATGTCATGTTTGTCAATTTCTTTCATTTATCACCTAAACGAGCGGCACTTTATAAATATTTTACTAGACAGCACAACAATTGTCTTTTTGAAAAAAATTTGCTGCTTCTTGATGAAAAAAAAAAAAGAATATGTAGAAGAAATGGAAACATCTGCTGATTCTAAAAAACAATATTTGTATTCTACTTGATTCTACAAAAATTCAACAAATTTTTATAATCGTCTTGGAAAAAAATTATTGATTTTAGAAAATTTTGTCTTCCCAATTGTAATCCCTTTTTTATCAAGTCCGTCACTGTAGATACTGTCATTTTGCCATTCTCAGAGCCTTGTTTGTCCTCCACAGATGTTACAGTATGTGAAAACAACTGTATACAGACCCTCGTGGCTGAAGTGAACAATGTACTAAGTCAGAGATCCACTGAGGATCCACTGGGAAACTGATCCCAGTGAAATCCAAACTAATAACATAAAGAAGAAAAACTGCCAAAAGGCCAAAGAGTGTGACTTTAATCTGGTCCACACACTGACAGGAAACAGTTACATGAGCGTCTCCAAATGATGCTGTACGCATTAACGTTTTTGTCATTGACAAATCATTTTGACTGACATAAACTACCCAAAAATGTTTCCCCTGTCAAGTTTTCCATGTGAATTTTCATTATTAGTAAATTTATGCTGAGTATCCATCATAAAAACAAAAAGCACAATGACAATATTCAGCTTTAGAGAGTTAACTGGCATCTTAATCCTCAAAATATTGATACCGGCTTTCAAAAATTGTGTATCGATTAGACCCTGAGTGATCACTAATCCGTCATGGCTTCTTACATGCGTTGGTGTCTGACTGAGCGGTACATGTGAGGTTTCCTACAGATGGAAAAGATTTTTGGTGTATTTTTTTTTTGCCATTCCGACACAGGAAACAGGAAATTTCAACAAAACTTTCACCTAATCGTGTTCCACTTAAAGATCATTATTGTCTGTTTTATCCTTTCTATTTGTCAATCAATTTATCATTTTCAGTGAAGCTCCACTTCCTGTTTTAACTGCCACCAGATTTCCTGAAAATGTACAAATGTAAGATTTAGCAGAATAAGTAGCAACATAGAATTACTTTCTTTTTGATAGAAAATCTTCCATGTTATCTTTTCATGGCCTATACTTTTCATTCACATCACATTAAATCACGTGTGTGTGTGTGTGTGTGTGTCTGTGTTGGAGTGACCTTACATTTTCTTTTTACATGCGTGTGTTCCTCTGTGCCGATATAAAGTATTTCAGTGTGCCAAAGTAAATATATATTTCTGTGCACCTTTATATTTGTGTGTATGTGTGTGTCTATATTTACAATTCTTCACATTTGTGTATATGCGTGTGTGTTCGTGTGTTGTGGTGTGTGTATGTGGGGGAGTCTTTGTATGCGTGCCAATCTGGTCCAGCTGGCATCAGTCGTAGCTGAAGCCGAGGCCGCTGTATCGGTCACACACACACACACACACACACACACACACACACACACACACACTCTCCTGTATGTCTGTAATTACCAGCCTCCCATGTTGGCATGTAGTGAGTGTCGGTCTGTACACGTCTGATTCAAACATTCTTCACCACATACAAGCTTAATTTTCCTGCATACACACACACACATTGACACACACACACACACACCATATAAACCCACCATTTCATCTCACTGACTCCGGCGTGTAATTACATGCTAACCATGGTTTGATATTTGGACTGGCTGCAGATTTAAGGTTTTATCAGAAAAGAGAAGGTCTGTGTTTTTAAAAATAGGTTAGGTGGAAAGGAAATCCTGGAGCTGCAGAGGAGATTATCTTTGTTGTTTATGCGCCACGGCAGCAGTCAGTACACCCTGAAAATCATGCGACACCTTTTTAGCGACTGCTAAACTGGCTGCGAGGCTCTTTACCTTACAGTCATTAATTGGTCTAACTTTGGTTTGGTTTAGTCTCAAATTAAAGGTTCAATCTGTGATCCAAGTGGAACTGAGATGGGCCCTCATTCACTTTGCGAATTCCAAAAAGTGTGCTGTTTTAGTAATAAAATGGCCTAAAGAGAAAGAAGCAGCCATAATAATAATAATTCAGACATTTAATTGCTTAATGTGTGCTGATTCCACCCATTTTTAATCTATTCCAAATATTCTTAATAATGGGATGTACTCATTTAAAAATGGGGTATTAGGTTGAAAGAATTTTACTAAGGACTAATGCATTTTTATGCAATGTTAAGATGGTGTGAACACTTAGCTCTGTTAGTAGTCAACTGAAACACACACACACTCACTGCCCAGAAAGTCTTGATA
The DNA here is from genome assembly GCA_900303265.1 of Brotula barbata. Taxonomy (NCBI): domain Eukaryota; kingdom Metazoa; phylum Chordata; class Actinopteri; order Ophidiiformes; family Ophidiidae; genus Brotula; species Brotula barbata. The sequence goes on from OMNV01014153.1 coordinate 117,053, forward strand.
CATTCTTCAAACCAAAAGAATAAAAAAAAAACCGCATAGAATTATCCAAATATTACATCTTAACATTCTATTTATATTTTACAATATGGTCTCAAGTTTAGGCAAATAGAAATCAGTAAATTGTTGGTCAGAGTGAATATGGGAGTGTGATTGAGTTGTCTGTCTCTGTTAAAGCCTGGCGACCGGTCCAGGGTGGGCAGGCTCCAAACCCAGCGGTGCCCTGCACTGTGAGTGGGTATAAGACAATGGAGGGATGGATATTTAACCATCAAAGTCATTATTAAGATGGAGGAGGACATTTTGTGTATTTAGTAGAAGCAGAATGAAAGAGTGATTGAGTTGTCTGTCTGGATTTGTCAGTCCTGCCTTTCACAAAACTCATGTTTGGATGAGCTCCAGCCCCACGGCAACTCCAACATACGTAGATAATGGATGGATGGATGGAGGGATGGATGGATGGATGGAGGGATGGATGGATGGGTGGATGGATGGAGGGATGGATGGATGGATGGAGGGATAGATGGGTGGATGGATGAATGGAGGGATGGATAGATGATGGATGGGTGGATGGAGGGATGGATGGATGGATGGATGGATGAATGGAGGGATGGATGGATGTGTCCAGTTGCTGATCCTGCATGTCTCTGTTCAGTGTTTATTCTGTGTATTTATGCTTTTTAGATCTAAGCCAGCAGTCAAAAAAGTGGGATCATATATAAGACCTGTGGTATTAATGGAGAACACAGACAGACTGGGGAGGGCTGGAAAGAACTCCTGTTACTGTCCAGTGTCTGTAGGTCGACACACTGTCTATGCTTGTGTTACGTTTTGATCTGATATTTTATGTTGTGATATCCAGGAATCATCCCAGTATTAAAGTTTAGTCATTTGTTTGAATGAATCAAAATGAACGAATGAATGAATGTTGTTTCTTAAGTAGTTTGTGTTTGAATTTTCAGAATCCAGATTTTTAATAATGAGTGAATGACAGGATTAATGTTTATTCATTTCCATAAGATGGATTTTGTTTGTATTATTCATTTTATCAACCACCTTGTCCCTTTTTCCTCCTGCTGCAGCTAAATCAGAGAGGAGTTCCTACTCGTACGGCAGAGAGTCCAACCCACACTGTCACCAGGTCAGTCTGACTTAAATGTTGTTCTTATTAAGCACGGTGGGCGTTTCACTTTGTTGTCTTAATTTTCTGTTGTAATCGTGAGGATATTTTTAAAACGAGTAAATGAGTGTTCTGAGGCCAGTGTGAAGGAACATCTACTTAGATAATGGCTGGCAATGACCTGAACCAAACCGGCTCCAGATTTCCATGTTTTGGTGACTTAATGTGCTGTGACTTACTAAAGAATTCCCTTTGTTTGCTCTTTTCTTTACAAAATCAGTCAGACAAATGGAAAAATCGTGGCTAAATAAACAACTTTGAGGACTGTGAGAGCACATGGCTAATTAGTATGCACAATGACATCATCCGACCTTCTTGGGGGAACGTGCCGGTTATTATTTAGCTCCCAGCACTTAATCATCTCCTTTCATTGACTTATTTTGTGCCTATGCATTTTTTTTCACATACTGTATGTCACCGGACGGGCTCCGTAAACAGCAAAGCCCTGCCTATACAACGTTCCCCACACACAGAGCTCCGTCTATGAAGGCCGTACACTACAGTAAAGACAACAAGCTGCCTGTTATAGCCCGTTCAGGCTGCATATATATATTGGTACTGGCAGGACAGTCAGAGCATCTCTAGAGAAAACTCTTCACTTGTCTGCCCTTGTAGCCAAGCATCGAGTGGAGAGAGTTACGGTAACGGGGCGATGATATAAAAAGTTTGCTTCTTGCCAATCATCATCAGAAGCCTCACAAACGACACATGTAATTTAATCAGGTGTTTTTTAAATTCATATATTTTCCAGACAGACTTGTCTCCATCACACATTCCTCAGTTCACAAACAGATACCTGTCAGTTTGATCTTTTAAGGATGAACCTTTTTAAGGGATTAATAATTGTTGCTGCAGTCCAGATGTTGTGGGGACTTTGGTGATCTTGCTTCGTTTTTGACTTTCCTCCAGTCTATATTGACTCTGTAACCCACTGCTTAGTTCTCGTGGACCATATGCATCATGAGAAAACACAGATAATTAAGAAAAAATACAGATGTTGCTGTTTGATGGTGCCGGGAGAATATTAAACAGAGAGACACTTGATGTGCTCGCAGTAATTTCATGTCTGCCTTTGGTCGTTCAAATGAAAAAAATCACTTCGATTCGGTCTGAGCTCAAGCTGTTAGTCATGTTTTTTTTTTTAGTTTGAGGCTAGTGATTCATCTATTATTTAAAGTTTTTCAAAGATATTTCTGTGAAATTACAATGACTACATGATTGCTGTGAGAGAAGAGATGTTCCTTGAAATTGATATAAGATGAAAGTTGCTTGACGTTGTGGATCTATTAGATAAGATCATACAGAGATGTCTTTATTTCTTTAATGGTTGATGGAACTCTTTGACTCCTGACAAAATGAAAATGTTTTTCCAAGCTGAATCTTCAGGATTTATAAATGCTGAATAAGTTTCGTTCATCATTCAAGAAATACGAATATGAATGATCACTATAAACAGAAAAAACAAGCAAACAAATGATTAAATGGGCTGCTAGGTTCCTGAACATAACTTAGGGGGTTGTAACTGTCCTTACGGAGAGGAATTCACTGCCTTCGGATAGGGTGGCTGCTGCCCCCTGGTGGTGGTAGCTGCATTAAACCTTTGGAGACGTAGCAAGAGCTCCTTAACCAAATAATGCTACACAGCCTGAGTGAACTGAGTGGGAGAGCAGCAAACAGAGCTAGAGGTCGGCTCTACGCTGGACGAGGTCGTTAGAAGTGATTACAGAAAATTGAAGGAAAAAAAAATGTCAAAACTTTTTGTATATATAAATATAAATTGCTGTAAATTTCTGTTTTATTTGCAGTTTCAGTTTTGCCAATTTTCCATGGCACAAAAAAACCCTGAACGGTCATTGCATTTTTTTTTTTTTTTTTTTTGCTTGTATTCCAATATTGCTTTCAGTTTCATAATTTGGGTGAGAAAATTGTGGATGAGATGGAACATTAGTAGAATACAGGAGTGTAGTATACCAGAACAAATTGAACATTTCATAGTCGCCCAAATTTGGTTGTTGCTGTTATGACTGGGAAGTGTAACGGTACAGAATGTAAGAAAAGAGAAACAAAATCCAACATTGGCCTTTCTGGGAATCTGGGGTTCTCTGAGATTACATGCATTTAAAGATCTTTGAGCATTATGTACATCATGGCAGAGTTTGGTGTGGCTACTTTCAGAACAAAGACACTCATACAGTCACACACTCACACTCACACTCACACACACAGAGCATAGCTTCCTGATGCCAGGCGTTCCAGTTGAGGCAGCATAGTTTTCATTCATGGAGGCTGACATATTTCCACTGGATGGATTAAATATAGCTGCTGCTGAAATCATCACACACTCTTCTGCTTTGAATTGCTTTTTCTGTCTTTGTCCTCACGTTTATTTATCAGTTCATTCATCTCTTTTATTCAGTCATTCATTCATTTATTGTTCAGTCTATTTGTTCATTTATGTCAGATGTAGACACTTTCTTCATTTGTGTATTTATTAATGAGTTCATCTGCTCTACCTGTCCATCGATATTGAATCCATTCCACTCATTCATTCATCACTTTATATACCTACAGTGTCCATCCATCCATTCAGGGTCCTCCATTCAATCACCTGTCTTCAATTCCACCTGATACTCATCCATTCATCCATCTCATTATCCATTCATTCATTCATTTGATGGCTTTTTTTTATTAATTTGATTATGAAAACATACTTCACTCAATCAGAACATTCATGATTCCTCCACTCCATATGTTTCAATTCACTTTATTTGTTGAACTTATTTTAGATCCGTTTCTTAAGCCTTTCATCCTCTTCCCCACCGATAATTTGTTCATTCACATCACTTGAGTTAACTTTGAATTAATTTATCATATTGTTCATTGATTCATTCACTTGTTCATCAGTCTATATTTGGAACTGATCGCACTCTGAATCTTCCACCCATCTCCATCTTTCACTCGCTCACTGATCTTTTATTTATAACAAGCTCTCATATCCAGCTGTGGCCTTTGTTTGGAGTCTACAGCAAGCCGCGAGGACAGAAATCTGAAATAAATCAAACATTTCAGCCTCTGTGGCCATTATCACACTGGGCTGCTGTCAAATTATCCTCAATACACACAATCTGAATGGATCCTGATGGAAATTGTTTGGAAATGGCAGATAAATTTACCGGCCGGGCTGCGGCCCAAAATCCTTGAGCCTCATCTGCAGCTCTTAGTGAAAATAGTGTTTGTAATAAAAAAGAAAAGAAAACACAGATAGTGAAAGGAGGATGAGCCGGGCTGCTCTCCAATCATCCGGGATCATTTTACAGCTCCATATCTGAGCTTAACAGCCCGGAAGTTTTTCCGGAGCTTCACAGGGTTAATATGTGCAGAGATGATTACTCAGTTAATGAAGTCAATCAATCAGTTTTGATCATTAATTGTTTCAGTGGCGTATTGTGTGAAATTGCAAATAGATAGACAGATACTTTATTAATCCCAAAGGAAATTCAAGTCATCCAGTAGCTGATAACAACAAAAATAATGATAAAAGAAGCATAGAATTTATAGAACAACATAATGTAACATAATATAATAAAACACGATAAAATATAAAATATAACCAACCAAAACCATAACAGTATAATATAATATAATATAATATATACTGTATATATAAACATATACATACAACAACAATACAGTGCTAAATGCTAAATGTTTGTTTCTTAGAGCTTCTTTGAATACTTATAAATATATTTTGATAAAATAAGGAATTTTAAGCTGTTTTAAGCTTTTAGGCACCAAGAGTTTTTTTTTCACTTTCTGAGAAAGTAAACATAGACCAAGTGACAGTCTTATTTATTTATCTATTTAGATACTGTACTTGGATTCACTTTATAAAGTATAAACGGCCAGCCTGATTTGTGGACATCCATGCATAATTGCACTGTTTATATGGCTGACTTGCCGCTGGGCTGTATTTAAGGGGGGACAAAACAGATATTTGATTAGAGGCTTGAAGTCCTGCCCCTAACACACCGACTGACATTATATGGTAATGTATTCATCTTAATCACACCCAGTTGACAGGTACGCAGGGCCTTGCGGCTGTGTTCCGTGTCACCAAAATACCAAAACTCTGCTGCCCCTCCCCCGTCACTCTGCACCTGACCACGCATTTGCTGCAGAACATTGATCTACGAAGAAAGAGCCCTTTGTGTTATCATTTAACTTATTATTTATGATGAAATATGATGACTTTTCTACATTTTACTTCTCTGCACACGTGAATCCTGTGCTTTCTCTCTGTAGCTCTACAGGGTACAGGGACCAGACAAATGCCACAGATGTGTTTCTGGTCACTGCTGTCCTTACAGTCCCTAATATATGAGTGCTGAAACTTCAGCGTGCGGGAGCAGAGCTTTTTTTTTCTGCTCAGTGCCGGTTTTATTCTGATTATCTCACAGCTGTGGGGGCTGGGAAACATGGCCTCTTGCCAAAGTACATCCCCACCCCCCCAGCACCCAGGCCTGCTCCCCCCCGAAAAGCATCCAAACAGCAGCCAAAAGCACTTATCTGTTGGCTGATGGTGGTAAGAATACCATGAAAACACAGTGGATGGAAAGTGACTGCTTTGATTACCTTCAGCACGGGGGCTTCAAAGTAACTTTACCACTTTTTGTGGTGATTTGTTTGAGTTTTTACGAGTTTGATGTGGTAATGATCGTATAGATGATATCTACACCTCTGTGTGTGTTTACCTGCTTTTATTACACTCCTCTGCTGTCGACACACTAGAAATACAAGTTACTAATTCATTCAAGTACTATGTATCTTGATTTTTTTTTTGTTACAAAGTCATGAAATCTAGTTCCAACTTCTGAATAGCAATGACATTTGACAGGAATAAAACTGTGATAAGAGGGAAAAACATCTAATCACATTCCATTGACGGTACCTCCCTGTCACTTTGGACTGTTAGCTAAAAGCATAGAGAAGCCAAAAAGTTGTTTTTTGTTGCTATCCACTACAAAAATTGGCCCAAAAAATCCTGAATTGATCTGAACAATAAGTCATCAGGCTCCGGTTGGAGGAAAGGAACAACTGGAATCCTTACACTCCATACGCTGACATATGCGGACAAAAGCAGCTAGTCTTCATCCGAAGAATTATAATTAGAATGGTTTGGTTACAAGAGTTCTGATCTCCAACAAACAATTAGCAAAATATGCAAGAGAGTGATAGCATGAACACCGGTGAAATCCTAACTCCCAGGGGGCGGAGAGCCCAGCAGCGGCTGATTTGAGACGCAAAACGAGCAGGGAAGATGAGAGTGTGACACACACTCATCAGAGCATATCTGATGATGAAATGTATCCGCTGCTCCTTCAAGTCAGATGTTTCTGAGCAAGATGCTCACCTGACAAGTAAGTGGGCCTTTGATGGTTACCTCAGAGGTCAGAGTGTGAATGGGTAAATGTGAGGCAAACTGGGTTTCTAAATGACTTTGAGTTGTCGCTGAATTTGGAAAGTGCTATTGTCTGTGTGTCTGTGTCTGTAAAATTTGACAAACTGAGATGGAAAGGTTAGATGAAGAAGGTTAGATGAGAAAGGTTCATGAGTCTGTTCTCGCTCACCCCTCTCTCACTTATTAAGGAATTTTCTGTAACTTCCTGATCTGATCCTCTTGCCCCAGAATCAAGCCAGATTGTAAACTTATAGACACAAAATATCAACCAGAATGGTGATTCCAAGTTTCCTGAACACATTAATGATCTCCAGAGGACAGACCTGTTTCATTGTAACACCACGATAGATTATAGTGACGAGTGAGTCCCCATGCAGGTCGAAGAGTCACTAAATCAAACCGGCTGTGGTTCTGTCCAACTGTAGGTCCTCAGTAGTTCTGTAGGATTTAATCAGTTATTATTTTAGTTCTCATGCTTGTCCAGCTTACATTATATTAAAACCATAAGACCCTCAACCATGTTTTATGGGGAATGTTGGGACTTCAGTGCTGTCCAGAGAATCACCTTCATGCTCATAAAGTCTGTGAAAACACCCTCACGGCTTGTATAATGCAGCACAAACACACAGTCAGCTCCGGCTGCTTTCTAAAGAGACCTTTTTTTCGACATACTTCCAATTTCTTTCATTTCTCTTTTTCTTACCTCGATAATAATTGAAGATAAGTATAAGTAAGAATTCAAGATAAGTATCCTGTCAAATACCCGGTCTTTTGCTCAATGACCCCTGGGATGGACTGGGATAGAATCTGTATCTACACATAATCTATGGATGACGAATCGCTGGATGGATGTGGGAAGATTAGGTTGTATATTAGGAAAATGTGCCATTAAGGTCCCACCTGAATCTGCTGAAACAAATTTTGGAACTTTTTCATAACTGTTAAAAATGTGTGTTTGCTATCCGCACGCCATATTTGTCAGTAAGTGTCATCACTCTTCAACAGACTTTGTGTGGAATGTAGGTGGCACTCATTAACCTAATCACTGTAAATGTGTATAATTCTGTCATCATGAGTTTGACAAAAAGTTGCACATCTTTGAATGTTTTGACGCAGATTAAAACATTTAAAATGTTCTCTGTTATTAAGATGACATTGGTAGAATAATCAATATTATGAGTGCTGAGTATTACCCTCAATTTTTCCATCTTCCCCTTTTTCTTATTATCACTCACAAAATCACTGTCAGCCACACACACACACGCGCGCACGAGGGCATGCCTGTCATCCAGTTATCGCCTCAGATCAGTAGTTTAGCGGTCAGCAGTTACAGCTGAGGAAGCAATAAGTGAGCAAATGTGCGAAGGGTTTTGGTGGAATATAACATGAAAAGAAGCCTTCACACATACACACACACACACACACACACATTAGAAAAGTGTTGCAGCCTTGGAATGATTCAAAAAGCTTCAAGCTGAATTTTATGAGGCCAAACACACACACGTCCTAAAATACTCATACATGTATACTGTACATATACTCAGTACAGCAAAGACAGGTGAGCCATCACAACATTCATTCCACTATACAAAACAAACAAAACAGCCCAGTATAGTTATAGCCAAGCATTAGTTTAGTCCTCTTTATAAAAAT
>OMNV01014153.1:125360-151216 GCA_900303265.1 Brotula barbata
TTTTCCTCCTCAAACCTCCGACAAAACGGTTTTAAGTGGTTTTAGCTGCCAGATGCAGTGTTTCATATACGAACAGACGTCCCCCACCACCCTCACCCCCACACACACACACACACACACACACACACATTAGAAAAGTGTTGCAGCCTTGGAATGATTCAAAAAGCTTCAAGCTGAATTTTATGAGGCCAAACACACACACGTCCTAAAATACTCATACATGTATACTGTACATATACTCAGTACAGCAAAGACAGGTGAGCCATCACAACATTCATTCCACTATACAAAACAAACAAAACAGCCCAGTATAGTTATAGCCAAGCATTAGTTTAGTCCTCTTTATAAAAATACCTGAAAAGAATTTTAAAACCAAAGTGAACTTTTATTAGATTTTTATTGACCATGCTTTTATGAAACACACCCACCTCCAACTTGATCATAGAAACAACAAACACTCAGAGGGAGAGAGAGAGAGAGGGCTTTGCAGGTAAAAGAACAAAAAAGATAATAGTGGAGATATGTCATTCAAAAGTCAGTTTTTACGAACAGAGACAATGTAATTTGGATTTCATCCCTTTTTATGTGGTAGGCTTTGTACCTTTCCCTTTGTATCCCAGTGTATGGGAGTGAATGTGTTTGCTCCCCATCACTGCCTTCTTACCCATCCAACTGAAACACACCTGAGGGGGAACACGACAGTGTGTGATTCAAGCGTAGTAAATGGCCTATTTTTCAAAGTGACATATAAGTCAGAGCTTTCAATTATGTTTGTGAATATCCTGAACATTTTTTCAAGAATACAAACAGTTAGCGTTTCATACGATTTAGAGGCCCAAAGATGAATCAGTGTTACTTTAGTCACAATCGAAACTGAAAATATAGAAACTGATGAGAACATGTGAAACAAGGAATTTTCATGAGATTCAGATGAGTTAGTAACACACACACACACACACACACACCTAAATAAGAGGAAATTCACTACTTTAAAGTGTGTGTGAAGATGCCTGGGGTGGCCCCCTTTTTGTTCCATGTGCCCTAGTGTCTTCTCACTGTCTCCTGTGGTCCAACATTCCAGTTCACATTCAAACTGAAAATATTAATGTTGTCTAGAACTTAAAAATTTATGTCTAATTATGGTTTGTATGTCAAAAACTGCTGTCTAAACACAGATGTTTTCCTTTCACGGAGGACACAGTGTGTGCTGCACACAATGAGGTGCTGAGCGCATAAAGGAGGTGAGATAGGGTGTGTGGAACGTTTAAAGAAAGTAAAATAGCGAACAGAGAAGCAGACAAAACAGCAAGCAACAAGAGAGTGTTGGTACACAAAATCCTCACAACAGGACAGCGTTTAGAGGAGTTCGACAGGATGAGGTTTGAGGAAACCCTCCTCCTTCGTAGTCCTCCTTTCCTTTATTTCCTGGAGTGAATGATTGATGTATGAACATGGTGGTCCCTAAATAAGTGGCTGAATTTAACTGAACTGCATTATAACATCTGTGGTCTACTGGCAGACTGTGATGGTGGCACAATAAATCTAAAAATGCTGAATTCGTATGAACAATAGAAAACATTTGGATCTATTTTGTAATTTTCGAGCGTCACAGCTTGGTGTTAGATACCTATGAACCCGACAGAAAGGGTTTGATCTTGACATTGTGTGAATATTTGCTCAGCACCAAGTAAAATCCCCACTATTATTCATTCATCGTCATCATCGTCATTCTGGTTTTCTAGTTGACTTTGGATCTGTCTGACTGTTCTATCCTGTCTATCTCTGTGTGTGGTCACATGTTCCACTCACAGCTGCTTTCCAGGTCTGAGCGAACACATACACAGATCCAGCTGCTCATCGCTCTCAGGAGACTCTCTGTCATCGTTTAGTCTCATCTGCCGACCGCACAGATCGACACCTTATTTTACTTTACTATCGATCCCCCCCCAAACACACACACTCATTCTGCTGGATTCACTTATACTGTGTGTGGGAGAGTCGGTGTTTTTCATTTCACCATGTTGATACATCAACTTTGACAGCTGACAGTTTGCCAAGCTGTGTGAGTGTGTGTGTGTGTGTGTGTGTATAGCAACCCTATATCACGTGAACACAGGGATTGTATCTGTAAACCTTAAACACCCTGGGAGCAGAATGATGAGGTGTTCATCCTCATGCTAACTAACCAGCTCACTCTGGGATGGATCCATGACTTTCTTTTTAACTTTTTTTCTGGAGGGTTTTCCTTCTTCCTACCTTTATGCTAAGCACCTCCTGGTTTATGTTGCTAGTTTACGCAAACTGCAGATGGACTCTCGGTGGCACTGTTTCTGGTGTGTAATTCCAGACAACAAATGATCGCGTTATGATAAACACATCACACTCTTTTTATTCAAATGTAATGTAGAGTTGCCGCCTGCTTCTTATTATTCAGGCTCACCTCTGCTGTATATTTTTGTAAGTTTTTGCACTCATTTACTTGGTCTTCACAGTGAGAATAATGTGAGGGTGACAGAAACTCAGGTGCCACAGATGACTTTCACTGATTGAAGAGCTCCATGAAGAAAGAAAGAGACTGAATGCTCATACAAAGAAGAAATTCAATTCAGCCTCCATACGGCCCTTTTTTATTAAAAGTAATCAACCACAAAAACACTAAGTGACAGAATGCTGCTTACAGACAAAAAATTGATTGAGAATTTCATAAAAATGTATCTATCGTCCTGCAAATGAGCATGTATTATTATAATAAATAAATAATTTATATAAATAAATAAAGTTCTACTGCAAAAACTTGAACACCAAATGAGTTAAAGTTAATTATTGGAACAAAGTTTGATTAAAAAGTTTCTTTAGTACAGGCCCCAGTCCATGGAACGTCCATGGCGAATCCTTCACGCCTCCACAGATCCGGCAGAGTGGGCAGGGGCAATGAGCCTCCTCCCAGATGGAAGGATAGGGACCGACCCAGTGACAGTGGGGAGGAGGGCGGTGAAATCACCAATGGGTGCACCGAAAACAGCAGTGAGAAACATTAGTGAATTGCATTTCAACAGGTAGGCGTGCACGTGATTAAAAGTAGGAAAAATGGATGGAGGTGTGACCAAGTTAATTTACACACCGACGTAAATCTGATTGGACAAGTGATGCAGGAACCCGACGTGGCCCACGGGGGAGATGATGGGGACATTGAGTGTGGACGGCTATGATGAGTGAGGTAGAACTAACACGAGGAGTTTCCATATCCAAAAATGAAAAACAAGTCCAGAACCAAAACAGTGGTTTTTCATGGTTTAATGAGCTCAGAGCTAACGCTAAAGCTAATACACTGCTTATGTGAACTCTCTCTGTCTCTCTCTCTCTCTCTCTCTGACAGTAATGCTAAACCTCTCCCCTTCCTGATGTGTCTAACATCAAACAGTACGCTGTGACACACACACACACACACACACACACACACACACACAGAGTGAGTGAAGTAGAACAGCTGGTAGCAGATACAGAACAGAACTGGGCTGTCAGGACTGCACTGCTGAACTGTCACACACACACACACACACACACACACAAGTACGCACTCAAAAGACTGCAAAACACACTCAGACATACACGCACATGTGATACATCTGAGTATCTGCAATTAGTTTCACACACACACAGATCAAGATAAGTAAACACGGATCAAGATTGGTTTACGGATCTCGATGCGTGTTTCGCATCAAAGATATTCGCGTGTGTTTCTCCTCTTAGTCAGAACTGTTGCCATCACCCGAATTCATATTTGAGAGCTGAGACGTCCTCCGAAGCCTTCGAGATGCCCTTAGAGTCAGCTGACCTTGTTATTTGAAAATAAATAGATAGCAAAGAATATAAATCTAAATTTATTTTAGATTCATCTATCCAGCAAAACATACAAAATAATGTTTTGATGTCGTGTGACATTTTCACCTTATTATTGTTGTTGTCGTTAGTTATTATTATTGTTGTTGTATCATGATTACTACACCCGTAAATTACTGCTAAATGGGTTCAAGTGTTCCATGTAAGTAATATTTGTGTAGTTCAGGCCAGGGTACTACAGGTGACGTCTCTATGAATATTTCCATTTCTTATATTCATTTGATCATTTAAATTATACACATGAAAAAGAAGCAAGAAGTAACGGCACATATAAACATGAAATAAATTAATAATGTTAGTAATATAAACAGACTGTACATTTGTGTGTCTGATAAGTAAAATTGTGCAGAAACAGAAACGTGGGGATGATGCATGATGCCAATAACCAGTTCAAGAAGGCACCGGCAGAATTCTGTTTCTCTTTTTCATTTCATCTCTCTAAATCTAAATATGTCTCTCCATTTATCATTCAGTTTCCTCTGTCTTCCTCCCTCCTTCCCTTGGTGCTTTATTGACTCCCTCTCTTCTCTTTCCCCTTGGTCCTTGCTTCCATCCCTCCCTCTGTCTTCCTATCTTTGTTTCCTTTCCTCCTGTCTTCCTTCCTTCATCTATTTTTTTCTTTTCTCCAATTCTTTTCTTTTCTGCTCTTCTTCCCCCATCCCCTTCATACTGTACGTCTCGCCCTCCTCCACTTCGTCCATTTTACCCCCTTTGCTTTCCTGAACTCTCCTCTTCTTGTCTTCTTGTCTCTTCTTCCTTTTTTCCCTCTGTTGTTTCGTTACTATTTACTGTCCATCCTCCCACTTTTTGTCCTTGTCCTGTTACTTCTCTACCATCTTTGTTCTTTCTTCCTTAATGTCTCTTTCACTTCTTCTCTCCTTCCCCTCATCCTTCTTTCCTCCCTCCACCCCGCTCTCCTTTGTTCCCTGCTTATTTTTCTTTTTTACTTCCAGTCTTTTTCTTCCCCCGTCCTTCCCTCCTCTGCTCTCTCGCGGCCACCTCTCTGTCTCTACCTCTTCCCTCCGTACTCTTCCTCCTCCTCCCCTCTTCTTCTCTCCTCCCTCGCTCTCTTGGATCTTGTTCTAATGGCTCTCAGGAAGCTGCCAGATAAATTCGGAGGTGTAATGTGCTGTCTGATTCCTCTCTAAGTGTTCTTAAATGATCACTATTTATTTGTCAAGCCAAGCGTTGAGCGCTAATTAAGGAGAAATGTTTGAGCTGCCGCGTGTGATTGGTCCGTGTGTGCTTGCGGATGTGTATGTGCATATACTGTATGGGTGTGTGTGTGCGTGCGCTGGTATGTGCGTGTGTGTGTGTGTGTGTGCCGGTGTTCGTGTGTGTAATGGATTGATGTCAAAACAGGAAAAAACTTAAGGGACGGATAACACAGATAGGAAAACAATACACACACACACACACACACAGCCACCTGCACATGTTTCAGTGTTTGGGCAGCAGTGCTTTAGTGTGATTGGTTGTTTTTTAATGCAATTTTTTTTTTTTACTCACGGTGGTTCTTTGATCTGATTGGATAGTTTGGACTCTAACGTTAATGCTGCTCCGTCATTGGTCAGCCCTGTATCTCTGATATAACTGGAAGATGCACAGGAAATAGGCCATCATATTTGGACCATGAACGTGTGATTTTCTCTTCTTTTGGTTTCATTCTGTTTGTATTCATATTTATAACACGAGAGCACTTTTTTTCTCATTTTAATGGCACATTAGCCTTCATTTTTTATTGTTTTATGACATGTTTTGACTGGATTTTGACTCAGCTAACCTGTGTGAAACGTGTCTGGGTGTGTTTGCGTGTGCTTGATATAATCGGGTGGATTCTTCTATGTGTAGTATGTGTTCTGTGCGTGGGAATCCAGTTTTAGTCCACATCCTTGCTGGTTTCTGGTTTCACTTAAACAGCAGCTCTTCAGGCCTTCAGTTTGTCCCTCAGGAGTGTGTGTGTGTATGTGTGAGCGTGTGTATGTGTGTGTCAGCTGGAGTGAAGCTAGCGTACAGGTGCACCTCTGCCTCGCCAGCACTTCCTTGTAATTAATGACTTGTTCCTCTCTCTCTCTCTCTCCCCTTCTCTCTCTCTCTCTTTCTCTCTCTTCCTCTCTTTCTTTGTCTCTCTCTCTCTCATCATATTTGCGATGGGGAAATTGATGACATCTGAGTGTTTGCCTCGCAGTCATGTGAGGATAGAGAGTTTGCAAGGGGGAGGAAGAAATGAGGGGAAAAGAGCGATGGAGAGAGGGAAAACAAAAAACAGACGAAAAAAGAGTGGGAAAGACAATAGTTACATCACATGTATAAACTATGTTTTATACTCTTCTCTGTCCCCTTCTCCTCTTCCTCTGCTCCTCCATCATCCCTCTTTTTCTCCTTTCCTCCCATCCTTTCATACATCACTGCCCCCTCGTCTTTTGCTTTGCCTCCTTTCTCGCCTTCCTTTCTCTCCCCCTCTGCTCTCTCTCTCTCTTGCTCTGGCTCATACTCACTCGTCCATGCTCTCCTCATTGAGTTTATTTCTCCCTCTCTCTCTCTCTCTCCCTTTTTCCTACTTTTCCGTTCGCTTGTCTGTCTGTATCTCTATCTGTGTCCATTAGTCAGCCTCTCTCTCTCTCTCTTTCTCAGTGGTAATCTATCTTAGTTAATATTGTCCCTGGGAGCAGCTGGGTACCGAAGCCCAGTCAGCTCTGCTAGAAACAAACCTGTGTGTGTCTCTGTGTGAGTGTATTTTTGTGTGTGTGAGAGAGAGGAGAGAGAGGGACAGAGAGAGAAAGACAGAGATAAAGCTGGGAGGCAGAGGAGAGACAATAAACTGAATTAGGAAAGTAAGTAAGAGAGGACATATGAGAAAGTAAAGGAAACGGGAATATACTGAGAAAACCAGAAAAAAGGACAAAGAGAGGGTGAGAGAGAGGTGGGGGACTTCAGGTAGATATTCAAATGTTGTAGTTTGTCCTCAATTTGTCCTCAGACATCCACACATTCACTCATCAGGTTTCACACAAAAATCTGAAGTTCAGTGAATCCTAACGAATGGAATATGGTAAAGAAAGACAGAATGACAGCCAGAGACATACGCAGATAAAAGAGGGACAGACAAACCAGTTGAGAGACAGAGACCTGGTGAAAGAGATACAGAGACTTAAGCAGATTAGAGAGACAAAGACCGACAGGCATTTAGGGCAAGAGGCACAAAGAGAGAGAGAGAGAGATAGGGACAGATACGTACAGAGATAGAGATACAGAATGAAACGTTACAGAGGAACAGAAAGAGAGAATAAGGTAAAGCAAGACGGAGGGGACAGGAAGACAGACACACAGACAGACAGATAGATGTGTAGAATGAGAGACGGATATTCAAGTTAATAGAGATAGATGGACATTTAGAGAGACATGGACAAACAAAGACCCACTGTCTCCGGGACAGACAGAGAGCAACAGAAGGACACAGAGAGAGAGAGAGAGAGAAAGAGAGAGAGAGCAGGATGCAGAGATGTAAATAGGTAAAGGGAGACATTTAGACACAGAGACAGATGAATGAAAAATACATTAATTATGATCAAGAAGCATAAATGGGTAAAGAGAGACAAAGAGACATATAGAGACAGACGGGTATTATTTCCTACAGCCCGTGTAGTTGCCGGGACAACGGGCCTGGCCTGGCTGATGGTTGTGAACGAAAAGGAAAAAAAGAAAGAAAAGAAAAACACCACAATCAATGAGACCCTTTTTGTTTTAGTGGGAACCCCCTTTACCCCCGACGACACACACACAGAAACACACACACGGGGACATGGGGACAGGATGGATGAATTGGTATGTGATTGTGTGTGTGCCTTTGTGTCTGAGTCCGTGTGTGTGTGAGTGACTTTATTTAAGACAAGGGCCCTTTTGTTTTAAGCGAGAACGGCTCGGGGACCGAGGCTGGCCCTGTAATTGGCCTACTTAGGCCCTGTTTAGCATGAGAAAAGCCTTCTTGGCCCAGCAGTGCCAAGCTAACTCTTGTTTTGAGCCACGGAGAGGATGGATGCAGTGATCAGAATTCAGATGAGCCCCCGAACCCTCCTCCACCCTCCACTTTAAATACATCGCACGTTAATTACTTAACAAGAACGCTGGTGGAGAGAGAGAGAGAGAGAGAGAGAGAGAAAATCATGTGTTACCGAGTACGAGTGAAGTCTCTCTCTGGGAGGAGGGGACGTTTGGCACCGTCTTTTTCACCAACTTTCTGTGCCACTCTAAAACGTGCCCTCCCCTCCCTTTTGGTCGGCCGTTCCCTCTCTGTCCCTCTCTCCAAATCAGCCCGGGCGCCACTTGTTGTTGCCGAATAATTGAACTTAGTTAGCCGGACGGTGTGTGAGGAGTTGGTAAGTCTCAGGCGGCAACGGGCGGCAGCGTCTGACAGAAAAGCGGCAGTGAGTCCGTTTTCCAGCAGCATGAGGTCGAGGTCATGGAGGTAAAGCTGATCCAAACAAAAAAAAAATGACGGTTTGATTTGATGATTAAGCACTTAACTGCCATCTTTGATCTTAAACTGTGTATATGAAGGGATGCTCAAGAAAAAAATCTATTCTTTTGTCCTGTGTGTGTCTGTCTACCTGTGTGTCTCTTTGGAATATAGATTGGAATCTGTTGTGCTAGTCACTCGCTGAATACACACATACACACACACACACAAAGTGTAAAGTAATATGGCAATTATTGTATTTAGCATTATGGAGATTTTTAGTGTCACGTACCTGGTCTGTGTTTCATAAATTGGACCTTTAAGACCACAGAACATCTCTACAGTAACTACTGTAACTTTCTGGTGCCTCTTTCTTTTAGAGATAGCTGAGATAATATTGTGGAGATATCCATGCAGCGAGTATGGATAAGGAAAAATACGACCAACCAGGATTGATTTTACTGGATTTTACCATCATTATTTTCTGTGTTCTTACATCAGTGACCTGTTCAAAAGTTATTTTCCAGAAAGTCGTGATCTTTTCTAAAATCGCTGGTCTGATTTGAAGCACTATTTCTTAAATTCTTGTGAAGTAGTTTCTATATTTTTGTGTCCTGCAATAATTTTCTTATTCAAACGTTTGCATTTACGCTCACTGTTTGTTCTTTTTTAAAATGTTTAAAGATATCACCATTATTATCAGCTTTCCAAATGTCCCAAAACATGGTGACCTTCCAACCACCTTTAACATTCCCAAACTATCGTCAACGCTGCAACAACTGTCAACTGTTGTTTCCGTTTCAAACTCTACTCAGTGTTTCATTTTCAGCATTCCAGCTGTGAAGCTCCTATCACCAATAATTCCAGCTGTCCATATCATTCTAGAGATGAGCCGAGGAGGAACCTTCAACTATAGTCAACATTAGCGGCGCTCCAAACATCGACAACGTTCCAAAATCTGTTGACATTCCAAATATCTTTGATCTTCTGTTTCCATATCAATGCATCGCCTCCATTCAGATTCTGTTTGCTGGCTCGCAAATTTCAGATCTTTCTTTATCTTTCTTATTATTTCTTTGTTGTTTGTTGGGAGTGTGATAATGTCTAAGCGATTAGATTATGTCTTTTCAGCGTTATTGATCACACGCTTCCTCTCTGTTTCTCTCTCTTAGCCGTTACTCGGGGGTGAGATGGGTTTGGGGAGTCCCGGTGCGGCGTCACCCACCAAACCGGCCGGTCAGTACTACCAGCACTACGGCTCCAACCCACGGAGGAGAGCTCTGCAAATGGATCCCATGGGTGAGATACAGTTAACGCACTCATACACACACACACACACACACGGACACACACACACCACTGTCTAAACCACGAGCATTGGCCAGAAGTAATGCTGGAGCTGTCCCCATATCACCGTCCAGCCAATCAGAAAGCAGTATTTATGGATCCGTAGTCTGACGTTCATCAAGGGATTGTGCCACCAACCGTATTGTGTACAAAATGAAACTTTGTACAGAGAATCTGCTGAGAAACCATTTTTATTCAGTTGTACAGCCTTCAAGGCTCGATTGATAAATTCTGAGCCAAATCGATCTCTGGGGTGTTTTTCATCTGAGCTCACTGAGGTTCAGCAGCTTCTCTATTTACCTGATTTGGATGTTCAGATATTTACCTTTGCCCAGACATGAAAAAGGTTGGAGCTGGAGCCTGTTTGGCATCAAAGGAGGACGTCATATCAGCCTTGGGGGTTGGAGGGTCAATTTGAAATAAAATCTCCCAGCTTCGCTGACAGAAGTCAGTCTGTGTTGTTATCAGTTGTACACTCAAACGTACAGTAAGTGTAAAAAAAATCGCATAAAGTCATCTTTTTTTTTTTATAAATGTTTAATAGTATTAAATGATTTTAGAATTTGTGTTTGTCAAAATTTTCTGGCATACATTATCTTTACCTTCTTTACCTTATCTGGCAATAGAAAAAAAATCTCAAATTCATGAAAATGAAATTACATCATATTATAAGACCTTATTATTGTTTATTTTTAGCATTCAGGTTTATATTGATTTTTCAGAGAAAGCAAAGTAAATATGGGAAGATCAAGTCCATACAGACACGTTGCAGACTAGAATCAACAATGAAACAATTTAGCAGGAAGTGAAATCTAAGACGAATCCTAAAAGGATTCATCCAGAATAAAACAGACAAAATCCATTCCACCGGGTCAGATTTCAATCTGTTCGTCACTCACAAAGATGCTATTCAAACCACTGCACCACCAAAGGATGCTATTCCCACCATTACAACCACTCTACTACACCTACGTAGAGGAGCGCAGTGGAAACGGGCCTTTGGGCTTTGTTGCCTTTATTCTTTATTGACTGCAGCGCAGTATTACGTGTTGTATGAAATAATCTAATAAATTCATTCATTCATTCACGCTTGTTATTTCAGCTTTTTCCAATGGATAAAAAAATAATTCTAGAAGCTGGAATTTACATCAGACATGTGAGCGAAAAACTGACATTTTCATGTAGATTTTGTAATCTGTCAATTTAATGTCAATCATCGTATATTGCAAAGGATTTGGTTTCACAGTGGAATATTGTGTCTGTTTCATGATGTGGTGGATTCCAAATCTTGCTTTATATTTTCAACATGAATACAGTTTTATTATTGTTAGCGCGTCCATGAGGAGACACTGAGAAATATGTCAACACAAATTAGATCATTTCCTACTTTCATTAATAATTTTTAATCCAGAAACGTTCAATGCAACGTTTTGACCTGGACATATTCCATTTCACATTACCAATGTTTTTTGCCGATGCTTTTTGTTGACGGTTGAGCATTGAGTGTGTGTGTGCGTAGTCTTTCTGCCTGTCAGACTGTGTGTTTAGAAAAGGGAACACAAAAGCCGAGGGAAGTCTTTAAGGAAAAAGCAAACAGTGGCCCAGCTTTAGTTTTGGTAGCCTTGAACAAGGATACAGAAAAAGAAATGCTCAACGACTCCGGGACAATTTCCAAAAGAAAAGAAAAGAAAAATCACTCTTTCATTTCTCTTCAAAGTCTCACCTTCCCAGTTAATAGACTGCTTCCTCGCTCCCCTTGAGAGGAACCCTGAAAAATAAAATAAACACGTCAAAGCCACTCTGCTCCTTTGTCAAAGCAAAGTCATGTCAAAGTCAAAATCAAAGATTCTAGTCATTTACTAAAATCAAACCTTTTAATATAATCTTTTGTGCTCATTAAAACCTGCCTTTATTGTTTTCTCTTTTCTTTCAGACGTCCACCCAAAAAAAGTGCGGAAAGTTCCTCCCGGTTTGCCATCCTCAGTAAGTGATGCTATGATTTTGTTTTGAACAAATTGCTACTGTGTGAGAGAGACACGGAGCAGGTTTTGCTGGTATCAAACAGTGGAACAAACATGAACTTTTCAAATTAAATTATGTAAAAGAAAAGCAAAAAAAAAAAAGTGGCAGTACAATGTGTTTCTTTCTGGGCGACAGCGGCAGAGGGATGTTGAGATAAAGGTTGTTTTGTTATACAGCAGCTGGTTTGTGTGGTTTTTCTGTTTTTAGTTTTTATTTTATATCTAATTTTTTTGAGGAAACAAAGAGCAACATTCCAAAGTGAAAAAAAATATTTGAATGGACTGAATGTTTGTGCTCTTGAATCCGATGGGTGAATCTGCTCCGCTGGTTTGTTTTTGTAACAATGCTGCACCAGACATTTTTGGCTGAATTTTGCAAAAAAAAAAAATTTTTGTTTACTTTGGTGGCTGGATTTGACACGATTCAATGAGTTAGATAGTCAGGTTGATCGATGAGGTTCAACGTAAGGAGACTTTAAAAACACCCAACGCGAGTCGGTTTCACAATGAAACGCTATATAAAATGTGAACAAAATAAAAGCCATTTCAGAGCATTTGATAAAAAAAAAGTAAACACAAATATTTAGCAAAACTACAACAGCCAGACATGATGCAAGGGAATACTGCGTAATAGAGTGTGTGTGTGTGTATGTGTGTGTGTGTGTGTGTGTGTGTGTGTGTGTGTGTGTGAGCGTGGTTTGGTCATTCAGAAAATAGTTCAAAACTGATTTTGATAATTGCCTGATCTTTCATCATTTATCCAGGAAATGAAGTCAAATTTGCCTGTTATCTCTCTGTAAATGTCCCTGTGGTTATTTTGGGCCTTGTGGGGCCATTGACGAGGCTAAATAAGCAGTTGAAGGCGTCTTTTTGTGCTCTCTGGGAATGTTTCATTATGTTTGATACTGGAATAATGAAAATGGTGGTTATTTACACCTCCATTGTGAAGTGATCTTCTCAGATTTCTGACTTTTGTTGCGTGCGTCGTCGCTCTCTCTAAAGGCTCGCCTCGTTAATAGCTCGTTAACGACAGCTGAATCTACGGCTGAGCTGAATGTACGGCGTGCCGGCGGCTCTTTGGCTCGGCAGGAGTCCGGCTTTCTGCAGCCTCGGCCCACTTGGTCCCGCTTTGTCCCGCTTTCTTTCTCTATGTCTACATCTTCCTCGCTGGCCATGGGGGAGGAAGGGATGGAGGGAGGGAGGGAGGAAGGAGAGAAGAAAGGAGACAAATAAGATGAAGTGAAAGAGGAAAGGAAATGCATTAGAGGAGGATCAGGGAGGAAGTGGGGGGTTGTTTGACAGACCAATTTTTTTGTTGTTTTGGTCTTGTGTGTGTGTGTGAAGTGGGAGATGAGTTGTCTCCTGTGGCGGAGTTTGAGAGCCACCATGTGAGGGACCGCGCTGCTGAAAAACGGCATCATTATTATTATCATTATTATTATTATGACTGTGCTTTAATATTTTTACTCATTCAGTGCATTCGTATTTCACAACCCCTTAACTTCATACTTACAGGTGGATTATTGATGAATTGTGTCACTTTCACGTGATTGAGGTAATAAATCATTTTTTTTCCAGACACAATGGATTCTCTAGAACGTAACTTAAATTGGCCCAAAGTGAAGTGTGTGTACTCTGAGTGACAGACTTGGATCATCAGATTGTGAATCCATTTTGCTGCTTCTATCTGCATTTCCTCGCTGTGAGGATTCTCCTCACGTGTCATCGCAGCCATGCATTGGTGGCAGTTGTTTCTTTCTCAGCATATATGTTAATTATCTATAACACTGTAAATATGATAGCATATATTTTAATCCACCAGATGTTGTTACTCCATCATAGCATACTCACACACACACACTTATTCCTCGATCTGGATCAAAATCATCTCAGGGTCAGTATTGATAATTCTCTTAATCGATTAATTGATTAATTTCTTTAGATTATTATATCCATTTTATTTTGTAGTATTATAATATGATTAATTGTAATGCATTATATATTAATAAGGATTTGAAATAAGAATTTAATAATTATAATTGATTCAATTTTATGTATAGTTTTCTGTTTTTATTGTATAATCAATATTTTAAGGTGAAATGTTTTCTTTTTTATCTAATTTGAGCCAATTCACTTTACACTTTATAAAAAAACAAAACTGAATACATTTCAAACACTATTTATAATGGAATTGGGCTTGATATTGTACAAGGCTGCTCTGAACAAAAGTACTGCAGATTGTGTAATATTACAAAGTGTGCAAATGACTTTTTTCAAAGAAAGAAACAAAAAGGTCTTGTGAAAAAAATTCAAGGCATCTCAAATTTATTGTGACCTCTGATAAATCTTAACAGTCAATTGTCTTTTTAAACTTCAGAAGACTTCAGAAGTAGGCTAACTTGTACGAGAAAAAACAAAATAGAAAATTATGGGCTACAAAAACAAGCTATAAGAGCGTTCACCAGAAACACTTTACTTTTAAGACGCAGACTAGTAAATGTCTCGACACGTCATTGTCATGAAATTAGCGTAGCCTGTTGCATTGTCATTCGCTGCTTACAGCACTCTAGCATCTCGGCTGCACTAACTTCTGCAGATGTACACTGTGCGTTATCTCACTCAACTGTCTCACGAGTGGATGCTTTGGGTACTTATCAGTATCACATCATTAGCTATCAAGCAGCTGGTTTGCTACATAGCAGCTAATTAGCAACCAAGCAGCTAGTTAGCTACCTAGCTTCATTGTCAAATTTAAATTTAAAGCAACATTACAAGAGCGAAATTCATTCAAACACTTCAAGCGCTAAGTCCAATGGTCGTGTCTTCCTCGCGGTTGTCTGTTTGCAACAGAGCGCATGAATTTTGACACCGAACCGCAGCTGCTTGTGAAGACGCCGTTTCCGATCATTAGGCTAATCATTAGCTACATGGTCATTGGCGGGAATTTTCTTTCTCAGTTTAATTTGATTACAAGCAGAACAAGATATCATAAGTGAGATGTAGCTTAATAACCAAGCGTTGTATATCGAGGTAAAATTTTGCGCAGACAATTGAGACCATGTTGACCTTTTTGCCACGCTATCTACATCATTCCATCAGAATCGCTCTCTTACTTGTTGAGATAGAGCGATAAAATGAAATGAAATCAGACCGCCCTCAGCTGTTATTAAAAGACCTGCGATATTTTCGATCGGGATTCACGTGAAATTAGCGACTGGGTCTTGATGTGTCGTTGAGCTTTTGTTCTCGGTTTGCTTCATGTGAGGTTCTCTGAGGTTCCTGTCACCTCGTCCCTCCGTGGAAACTCTCTGCGATTCTCAGCGTGTGTCCTCCTCTCTGCTCCTCGTGTTTAGAGGGGGAAAAACGTAAAGAGGAGGACCTGCTGTGTGTGAAATGGAGAGCAGTGACTGAAGAGAAACAAACTCACAGGCAGTTTTTGGCGAACGGCAGCTTCGTGGGCGGACCACCTACCCTTTTATTCATCCTGGCTTTATTTTAGATTTCACACGACAAATTTAGCCCTGCCAAAAAAAAAAAAAAAAAAAAAGAATTCTGAGCTGCAGTCTTGTTTGACTTTTATTTTGAAAGAGTATCAGATTGCTGACAGGTGTTCATTTTCATAATATTTTCTATTTTCGTTGTAGGTGTATTTCAGTGAAGAAAAGTGATTAAAAATAGAGCTTACAAAGGACCGAAGCATTGCTGCATTTCAGTGTTTCAGAGAGGATGAAAGCTGCAGGAGGAGACGTTACAACAATAAAAACACAACAAAAACAGGATCAAACCTGCCTGAATATGAAGAAGTGACCAGCTGTTTAAATGACAAACATACCCAAATCAATAATAAAAAAGAGGCAATAACAAACAGCAATCAAATTTCATTAAAATAAAATTAAAAATACTTACAATTATAATTCCCTCAAATGTGCAGTGGAAATACGGACTGTGTGTGTATTTACACAGAAATGCTATTTTGTTAAATATGATGACACACACACCTCTCTTTGAACACACCGATAACATTCATGTTTCAGAAACAATACAGTACAATTTAAATGACACATGTCGGTGTTGTTTATTTATTATTGTTTATTATAATTTCTCCCCTTTTATCACGTTGATGATATGAAAGATCTCTTACATAGGAATGTAAAGTGTAAGTGTGTATTTAGGTTGGAATGTGACTGCAGACGCTCTGAAATAACACACACACACACACACACACAGTCAAACATTACAGACATTCCAGTATGAGTCTGGGTTTGATTCAGAGCAGGTGCAGCCGTGCAGCAGAGAGAGAGAGAAAGAGTCGCATGCACATGCACAGGCGCGTGCATGCTACTATGGCAACACACATCAGCCAAAAACAAAAGTTCTTTTTGTGAGGACTTTCTATAAACTGCATACACACACACACACACACACACACACACATGCATGCACTCACACACTTAAACGTTCATGACTTCTTTTTTATTTGATGGTTTTCAAGATGGGTCCATGCTCTTGAAAGTATTGTTTGACGTTTTACCGTTTCTGATATTCTGACTTTCTGTGTTACTCCTGATTGTTCAGGGTCATTTCTGACATTTCACTTATTACACATTTGTACAATGTGTTTTTTTGTACTTTTGTGAGAATGCAACAATTTCTGATGGACAGGACTAAAGGCTTGTAGCCCCAGGTAGCCCTCAAAAGACCGACCGTAAAACAAAAGTGGACTCTGGTTCTCTGAATTCCGCTGCGTTGGGATTGGATCTCAGATCTTTGTCTTCTTCAATCTATCGACGAGCTTTGTCTACTTTCAAAGTAACAAATAGGTGTTTTTGTTTGACCAGTCCATGCTGTGATTTATATGCAAGTTAAGTTGCAACTTCTGATTCAAATTAACTTTATTAACCAGAGTGAGTGGATCGATGGCGTTGTCAAGCTGTGTGTGGGTTTCACGTTATGAGTGTGTGCCACCTCAGCAGACTGCATTTACACCTGACAGCCATGCCTGAGATCTCATGGCAATGGGAGTCAGCAGACCTTCATGTGTGGTTGATCCGGTTCAGATCAAAATGAGCTGTGTACGCGTTTACACCTCACATTCACACGAATCTCTCTTTTTGTGATGAGTCAAATAAAGTCATTTAATCATTTTATTCGCCTTAAACATGTTTTTCATGAGGATTTGCACATGTTGTGTCGTTGTGTGCTTTTGTGTTGTTGTTACATCGCTTAGCGATTGTTGTGGTAACGGTGTTGTTTCTGTGGTGTTTGTTGACGTATTGGATCGGAGGTTGAGTTGTCGTTGTGTTTTGTGTTGTTGTCACCGTGTTGGTTTTGTCTTGTTGTTTTGTTGCTCCTGCCCTGCATCGTTGTTCTTGAGTTGTCATTATTGTTTTGTGTTGTTGTCGTTGCATTGATTTGTATTGTTAAGTTGAATGACGTTGTTGTTTTCTGTTTGTTGGGCCTGTGAAAGCTCGCATTCAGGCAGCGCCGTCACTCCCTTTGATCTGTCTCTGTGTATTTAATCGTTTAATGAAACTTTGTTATTGCACTTTGTTAGATGCACTTTGCTGAGTTGATGATTTACTTTGAGAAACAATTAAACGTCACTTGAGAGGAGAGCGTGGGAAGTCTTTGTAATCAAAAGTAAATTAGGCGTCGCTTTCCGACATTAGCAGGTTGCACAATGCGAATCCTTGTTGTTTCGCTTTGTTTGTGTCGACATTTATTTTGTTTTTTCCACTTTTCTTTAGATATGATTGTTTTGGTTAATTTGTTGTCGGGCTGATGCTCGTCCCTGAAGTCTGATCGACCACACACATTTATCAAGATTATCCTGAATAATGAAACCATGGAAATGAACCATTAAAGAAAAAAGCAAAACAAGTAACACGTGTGTGTGTGTGTGTGTGTGCATGTGCGCAGTTGTTATTCCCTTTATTACGTTTCTCCTAATGAAAGTATTAATTTACAAAGCTGTAATTTGCTTCACATTAGCATTTTTCTACATTTGTACCTTAGTTTTGGGATTGCTGCTACACACACGCAAACGTGGTTAAATATTTGTTTTCATTTGGTCAAACTGACTCTTCCATGATTACAAGTGATAAAAATGTAACTTTAGAAAGGGATTTTTAGCAGCTTATCAACTTAGAAAATGATTTATGAACAAAATGTCTTACGCAAAAGTGAAATAAATCCTCATCTTTGGTATTTTTGGAATTTCACATTCATTCGTACCTCGTCTTTATCACAATTATGTTTATTTTTTTGCTCACATAGGAATTTGATTTCCTATTTATAGACTTGAATAGCTACAGTTAATATTTTAACATATCACAGCCATCATCATACATCTTCGTTAAAGTATACCTGTATTTTAACACCTGTAATATAAGCCTGACTACTTTGGAAATATACAGATTTTACTTGAAGCACTTCATTCAGAAAGTGCCTATGATATGTTGTTGTTTTAAAATGCTAAAAATAGTAATGAGCAGAAATAGAGTCTCAAGTTAGTTTATCATCTCAAGCTTCCATTGGTTACTGTATAAAATTTAAAATGAGAGTATTTAACCAGAAAAATAGAACAACAAATAAATTAGGTGTAATGTGTCTTAGTTCATTAGTTATTTAAATCATTAAAAATCTCTCAAAGACAGAGAAGAAGCATGTTGTAGGAATGATCTGATTATTCAGTTTGAAAAAAAAGCCTTTTACCAGAGAAAGGAGAAGAGCTTGAATATTTTATTGAAGTAAAACTACAAATGCCACAGGGAACAAATACATTTTTCTCACCTTGAATATATTGCACAAGTATTAGCAGTAAAATATGTTCAAGTATCAGAAGGATTTTGAAATAGTTTATATTATAATTTTGAAAAAGAAAGAAGGAAACAAAGAGAGACGGTGGAAAACAAACAGATGACAAGAATACAGGACAAGAAGAGTCTCCAAAATATGTCAGTATATCAAAAAGTTGATCGTAGTTAGTAACTCCTCTCCTCTGCATCAAAACTATAAAATAAATGTTTACCTGAAACTGGTCTTTGAGTATTTGAGTTCAAATCTACAACCTCCAGAGTGTAAAGTGCCTTCAGCTTCCTGAGGAACGATTACTTGACTTTAGTCGTTTCGTTAAAGAAACAATCCTCAATTTTTAAAAATCTCAAACTGCTCGGGAAAGAAAATCTAAAACCCACTCGACACTCGATTGAATCCTCTGGGCGATCAAACTCTCTCTCTCTCTCCCTGCCTCTCTCTCCCTCTCCCTCACTCTCTCTCGGCTCAGATGTGGTTTTGTTTAAAGTCGACAGCGTTAATTAAATTAAGCTCAGGTCTTGCAGAAGGCACAGTAGGAAGGAGAGCCGGCGCTCCCTGTGGGCCGCTGATGGAGGAAGAGGAGGAGGGGGGGGGGTCATTTTAACGAGCTGTGCTGCCCCCCTCAGTCTGCCATGCACATTGCAGGGGATGCAGATAAAACAGATCAGTATTTATCTTAGTACATGTTTGATATCTTCATTAGTCGTCCGTCTACTAACAATCATCTGCCCAGGCATCATTCTTCATTAGTCCGGCTCACAACTTATCAATCAAGACACATCTGCCAATGTAGCACCAAATACCAAAATATTCATCCTTTATCAATAGATTTGTTTCTCTTACTTATGAATGAAGTGGTCTCACAATGGAAATTGTTTATTGTCTCTCTGTCCTACATTTGGCTTTTAGACACGCACACACACACACACACGCGCCTGCTGCAGATGTTAATGTTCCCTCGTTACATTCCTGAGCCGAAATATTTGGCCGCAGTATCAGGCAGCATTCTGATTTGCTCCAAGGCCATGATGAATATCACATGTTGTCTCACGCGTGCGCACACACACACACACACACACACACACAGTTTTTGTGGTGACAAAACTGCTTTAAGTTGTTAATGCGCTAAATGTTTCACAGTTTTCCCGCTCCGCTCAGACTCCAACGCTGTTCTTAAGTCAGGTTTGGAGTTTTTTGTGTCTGGGGTATGAAGGCTGAATGAACTTGGAGTTATTTCACAGCTGTGGATGAAAATGTTACAAACAGCAATGTGTGTAGGAGGATGTTCACCACTGTCTTAACACCATGAATACACCTCCAGTAAGAAAAAGTTAACATTTGTTGGCAACTGACTTGCTAATGGAATACCTTCAGTCTCTGGATTCATTCATTCATTCATTCATTCATTCATCCGTTTCCAGTGTTTCTTATTTTGGTCCCGGTTTGATTTGATTGACAGGTTTGCCTCTGTTTGCTTGTCTATTGTTTTTGTTTTCAGTTCAGCAGAATGATTCAAAACGGCCATTTTGTGTCTTGTTGGACTTGGTTGGGACTTTGAGAGTTTTTGTCACGTGTCGGGGCAGAGCTGGATCAGGATCCTGACAAAAGCTGAAAAACCGAGACGCAAATCTTACTGAACAATCTCTCAAACTCATACATATCTACAAACCTTACCATGGGTTATCAAAAGGAGCAATTTAGCCCCGATCCGATCCGATTGGTGGATTGAAGCAGAGCCTTGGACAGTTATGGATGAAGCTGATGTCATCATCAGTACCTTTGGACAATAATAAATGTGTCTCCACATGTGAAATATGGATTTATATTCCTATAAAAACGATGCACCAGATGTCCTCTGGGCCTCGGAGGTATGAACCTTATTGTGTAGCTTATAGATTTGATCATAATTTGCTTTTTTGTCACTTCCTGGATGTGGAGGAGCTTCCTTGAATTTTTGGAAGGGATCCCTGTTGAAAAGTAGCTCCTCTGTAATTCCACAAATCAAGCTGCCAAAACAGTTTTTCTTGTGATCACGGAAAAATATATTTCATGATCACCGCAAATGAAAATGAAAGAGATAATTACTCGCAATTATCGTGCAGGATCTCAATCCTGATTACATTTTAGATGTTATAAAAAGGCTCTTCAGATTTTGAGGTGTAGTGAACAAACCACCACCTGTGTGAAATACTGTAGGTGAGTTTTTTCGTAGGAAATGAGGATGAATGTGTACGTTTGGGTAAATGTATGTCGGACGGAAATAATGAAAGAAGAAGGGGAAGCAGAGGGAGGGAAGAAATGGGAGGAACCATGACATAGGGAGGAGAGGGAAGGATGGAAGTAGAAGAAAATGTAGACAGCTGAGGACTTTTTTTTTACTCTTAAACGAAGCGTGGCTCTGGAAGAATCTGAATATGAAACCCGACACACACAGACACAATCAATACCTTTACATGCAGTTTCAAACTTTGATGATACTACGATCAGGGCCCGTACATGTGATTTTTTTCAGCAGTGTATATACCTTAATTGCTGGTGAAATTGCCACAATCAAAGTATGCTTACTCCAAGTAACACAGCTAGATGGTGTGATTGAAACTCCAACTTATTCAGGCGTGCAGACGTCTTCATCAGTGTGTGCCTCGACGTGCACTTCCTCGTCCTACGATGACGTGTCGTGCAAATTCAAACATCGGAAGGCTGCGATTCAAAGACACGCAGAGCTGCTAAGTGAGGCCACATTTTTATATAATTTAATATATTTAAAGTGCTGCAACTTCCAAAAAAAAACACAATGTCACCGTGTACTTTTGTAATGTACGATCACGTTGACAACAAGACTGTTTTTATTTCCTAAATGAGCAAAAAAAAAAAAAAAATTAGAAACACCTTTCATCGAATGTGATGACATGAAAACATTTCTCTCCCCTGTGTCTTTGTCTCTAAAATAACCTTAAGGATACTTTATTTTGCAAGTCACCTTCTTCTTTCCCTCTTCCTCCTCCTCCTTCTCCTACTCTCTCAAAACTTCAGGAAGTTGAGTAGGAAGGCTTTTTTTAACCCCCCCCCCCACGTCGACGTTTCCCGTCAGTTTGTAGAATTTCTCAGAATGTTCCGTTTGTTAGGCTGAACAGAAAATCACAGAAAAATCACCATAAGGGCTGCTTTGCATTTTTAATTAAGAAACTAACATATGAATATATTTGCATATTATTGAGTTGCAGATTAAATCATGCATACATAATTAGCGCACAGCAGTGCTTTCTCTCTCTCTCTCTCTCTCTCTCTCTCTCTCTCTCTCCCCCTCACACACACACTCACTCTGCTCCATGTTTACTGCTTTTTGGCAAGCTGCGGCTCTGATGGATGCCAGACACACACCTCTCTCTCTCTCTCTCTGTCTCTCTCTCTTTCTTCAGACACTTACACGTCACAAATGCATTTCCACACCCTCTCCTAAAATGTTGTTTGCCTCTCTCTGCCTCTCCGTTTTTCTCTTCTCTTTTCAACCCCGTCTTCTCTCCCCTGTCTTCTCTTCCTCCTCCTCCTCTATCTCTTCCTTTATGTGCACCCTCCTGTCTCTATTTTCATTTTTTTTTCTCCAGATTAGTCTTTCTAGAGTCTGCTTCTGGAATATGAATCAATCAGTCTGTCTGTCTGTCTGTCCGTCTGTGTGATTTGTTTGTCTGATTTCTGGGAACTTGACTGATTTTTTTATCTTTCTCATTTCATAATGAACAGAGGAGATGTGAAATTAAATTAAAGATTAGTAAATGAGAAATAGCTGCAGGTATTTTACCAACTTTGAAGCAAATCTAAAATGGATTTTTTCAAATAAATAAATAAATATTGATGACGCTGATTGAAATATTCACACGCGTTGGTAAAAGTTTTTACAGTTGCACATCAAATATAAATATCCGACATATCAGCAATATTTTATACACTACTTCTTTTTTTTCTACAGCTGCTCACGTGCTTCTTCCAGTACTTTTGTAGAATGTTTATATTTTTCGCACAATCATAAGAAGACGCAGCACAGCGAAAAATATGACAAAAACACTTCATACATCAACACATTGACCTAAACACTGATGTTCAATGATTGACGTTAGATCTGATGGACCCAGGCTGGAGGCTGAAGTGCTGACCATTGAGGTGTCATTTATATCAAATCATTTATCTCTCTGTGGTGCATCAGTTTACCAGCATATTTTAAGGAGCAGAAACACGAGAGATGTTGGTTCTTTGCGATTTTGGGATCTGGTGGGGAGGAAAATGTGTTTTTTATGGGATCAGTAAAGTAACTCATTGAGTTACTAAACAGTGTAAATAAGTCAAAAAAAGTCAGAAAGAGAGGAGAGGAGACAGAGAGAGAGAGAGAGAGAGAGAGAGAGAGAGGTGGTGCAAGGACAGGGAGAAGAGAGAAAGTTAGGACAGGTCAAAGATGGAGAGGAGGAGCGAGGGTGAGAGGAGG
This sequence comes from Brotula barbata, assembly GCA_900303265.1. NCBI lineage: Eukaryota > Metazoa > Chordata > Actinopteri > Ophidiiformes > Ophidiidae > Brotula > Brotula barbata. The sequence continues at coordinate 148,378 of OMNV01014153.1, forward strand.
GAGAAGAGAGTGAGGGAGGAGAGAAAGGTAGAAGAGAGAGAGAGTGGAAGGAAGGTGGAAAAGGGAGTCGGATGAAAAAGAGGGAGGAGATGGACCAAGAAAGGAAGAAAGAATTGTCTTCATTCTCCTCTGCAGGTTTGTTGACCAAGCAAGCATCAGACCAAATTAAAAACGCTGCCTCTGCTTCTTTTCCTCAACCGGGTCACTCTTCTCTTTTTCTTTCCTCCCTCCTTCTCTCCCTGTATGCCCCCCACCCCCACCCCCATGTCTCATTGGGTGGGATGCTGGGAGTCAGCCAGCTCTGCAGACAGATGGTCCACTTATTAGATGTGCATCAAGCCCCTCGTCCCCCGTCCCCCCCTCTTCCTGCAGTTTGCTTTTTAATCAAATTAAAGCCAAAAACTGGGCGAGAGAGAGTTGGGGTGTTTACTTGTTCTTCAGTCTATATTGGTTTGATTTTGATGAATGACAGTAAGAAATTGAAGAACCTCTGCCTGTTTGTTCCCCAAAAATATCTCTTAGTTATTTTGTATTTGGTCTTGAACAGAGCAAATACATAAAACCAATAGATAAATGATTAAAGTGAACTTTTTGCTATCTCCAGAGAACCACAATGCATCTGAATGCAGGCGGAACTCATTTCAAACACAAAACTAGGCTGATAAAAGTTACTACTGAACGTTGGGGACATGGACCCAAGTCACATGACTTTGACTTCACTCGGACTCAAAGGAGAACTTTTGGGTCTTGCGCCTCAACTCGTATATTTAATTTGATTTTACTTACACTTTCGCCTTGAAAATACTTCAAACTTTCCACCAACAGATGAGAAAATCCTGAAATTATTCAAATATTTATAACATATAATATTACATATAATAGTTTGCATCATCGTGATGCATATTATTTATCAAATTTGTAGTTAATCTTTAAAATAATAAAAAACAAAAGCAAACTGTCTTCCTGTCTGACTGTCTGTCCAAACTTTTCCAAACCCCAATTAAAGCAAACACCAACTCCTCGGTGCAGTAAATCTGTTGGATCTGTGTGATAACCAACATGTCAGTCAGACTTCATGTTGGATCTGTGTTATTTTAAAGTTTACTTTTAATTGCATTGATGCCATCTGACCAGTTTAGAAGATGTTTGATGAGCATGTTCAAGATAAACTAAATAAACCACTGAAAAGCTATTCATGTCTGCAGGAAAGACCTCATTAAACAATCACAGTGCTTTTCATATTATTGCTAAGTGTGTGGTTCAGAAATCTAATACAATTCTGTACTTCTTTAACTATAGCGCCCCCCATGGGTTAGTTTTAAAGCCATACTAAGATACATTACTCAATTGAAAATGCATGCAAATGATTATTTATCACCCCAAACCAGTTGGTGGCAGTAATGAGCCATAAAGTTGACATTTAACATTTTAAAACAAAGAAGAAGATTTGTGTAAGATGGTGGAGGGTAAAGGTGCTTAAATTTCATAACAACACAATTTTGTGTAACGTCATTATGATATAATAACATTTAGAATATGAAATAACATTTATAGCCTGCAAAACCGCAGCCTACATTGGTATTGATAATACATAATTGTCACTCAAATCACAAAAATATCAAATTGGGTCAAATGCAGTAATTTACTATTATTTACAATTAAATTATTATTATTTGAGATCAGAAACGTGCAATTTAAATTTTTTCTTCTTGTCTCTCCTGTCGTAAGAACCAGACTCTGATGTACATATACCAGTGCACACACACACACACATTCACACACATAAATAATGAATAGACAGATCTGTTATAAAGATAATGGATAGTGACGGTCCTGAAAAAGTTCCCATGTGTGATTTTGCTCTCTGCTGAGGCAAATTTATACGACTCCGCTGCATTATTTGTCATGATAAACACTAAGTTTATAATATATCAGGATATCAACCGAATCGCTCCGTTTGATAGTCCATCATGAGATTAATGTCTTTTGTTTCCATTCAGATTAGTGCATTGATTTTAGGAATTGACAAAATTATTGAGAAATGAAAATGATAAAAAAAGATCTTTCAATAATTATTCATCTTTTGATCTTTTCTATTTTAAACATTTAGTTACCGCTGTTCGATTCAAACTGGAGCTAAATTAGAGTCGGCGCCCATCCTTCCACCAAGTCTCATTCAAAAACATTCATTTTCAGATGGGGAGCTGGAGATTTTCTCTATCTTAGCTAAATTTATGTCATATGGTGTTAAAATCATATTCATATCAAATTGTTCAAATTTATTCCTTTTATTTTTAACTGCAGTTACAAAGTCCTGGCAATAGGGGTGATGCAGAAAAGCGCCCCCTACTGTCAGGACAGGGTAAACTTTATTGCTACTGTCCGAGAATTGAAGGATCACACAAGTTAAACACGCAAAATCCCCAAAAGACAGAAGAGATAAAGAGAAAGACGAGGAGCTTAAGAGATGGAGAGAAAAGGAGGAGAGGAGGAAAAAAGAGGGTCAAACCATAAGAAAGGAGACAAGGATGGAAACGAGGGAGGCACGGGAGGAGAAAAGGATAAGTAAAGATGGGAGTGTGGAGTGGAGTAAGTGAAGAAACGAGAAAGAAGGAGTGTATACGAGGAGTGTGTGTCGGTGGAAAAAGTGAACATTGGCCGTGCAGTTCAAAGGAGAGGGAGGCACTGAGGCTCGGTGCGCGGATCGCTTCCAGATTTACTGTGGAAAGTTCAAAGACTGGCGCGCATTCCTGTCTGCGCAGTGCGAGCGTGCCCGCGCACATCGCCGGCGTGAGAGAGAGAGAGAGAGAGAGGAGAGATGTCAGCTTTATTTCCCCAC
>OMNV01014153.1:156703-191703 GCA_900303265.1 Brotula barbata
CAATTATAACTTTATAAATAGATGCATTGTGTGTGTGTGTGTGTGTGTGTGTGTGTGTGCATGTGTACTTCATGCTCATCTGAGTATTCACATACATAGCTTTGCAATGTGTCAAAAGACAAGTTTATTAATGCTTTAAAAAGTTCAAGTGTTTTATCACAGTTGCAATTTGAAATATGAAGCATGACTGTTTTTGTAATGTAGTGATTATCCTACATGTGTGTGAATACATTCCTTATTCTGTGTGTGTGTTTGTGTCTGTGTGTGTGGTTTGTGTCTATCGATTAATAGTTCAGTTTAGTCATATCTGTTCTTTTTATATTAAGATAAAGGTTTTAAAGGTGTGTGTGTGTCTGTGTTCTTGAGTAGTTTGATACCTTTATGTACATTATATGAGGAATGTTATAAAATCAAACGTTAAGAAATGGATCTTTGCACATGTGGTTGTGTGTGTGTGTTTATGATCTATGTATTTTCTGGATTTATACTCCTTCCTGCACACATGTTTTTTTTATATTTCTGCATCTGAGCATTTCAATATGTGGACATGAACTTTTTTCAGTACCATAAAAATTACTTTAATATGACAAAATACCCTATGTTTGAATGTCGGTGTGCGTGTGTGTGTATACTCCGCACACCTTACTTCATCGCACATGTTTTAAAAATTACTGCGTCAACAAAAATCATTCAATCCTTGTGTGATGCATCTTTGTGTCCACTCTCATCCATCTGTACCTCCTACACAAAAACATACTTTGCAGGTGTGTATGCTGTGTGTTTTTTCCTGTGTAGTACCTACTCCTCTTCGTCCATGTGTATTTGTAGTGTGTGTTTTTACGTAGACCTTAGTATGGGTATTTCTCATCTCCACAGGAAGACTTTTAAAAAATTGTTAGTTGTGCTAAAAATCGACAAACCTCTCTTGACAAGAGATGTTGAATTGATTGTCTACGTGTGTGTCGCTGTTGTCTGTGATTGTTGGGTGTGTACTCTCTCCTCTCCATAACCGAAGGGGAAAATGTGTGTTGTGTTTTGTGTAATTCTGCAAATGTGATGTCAGTGTAAGCTTTCTCCCCACATATGAGGATTAGTATGTATAACAAAAGTATGTGAGCCACTGTGCATGTGTGTGCGTGTGTGTGTGTGTAAAATACTTTCACTCACTCAAGTCCTGTGGATATGTGTGTGGTGTCCGTACACACTGTGCCGCTTAAAGCTTAAATCCTCGTGCATCAGATTATCTGATAGTGATGCTACCAGGCTGTATACACACATATACACTACAACATAAGCAACAACAACAACAACAACATGCTGTCAGTCATAACTACATTTGTACATCAACATTAATGTCAGTGACTCAGTCGTTTTCACCGTCAACCTGTAAAGTGTTGTCGTTTGGTTTGTCAGATTTTTGTCTCACAGGCTTTTCCATTTTTGAGTGTAAAGTTTAAAAGGTGTGGTTTCATTTATGGGTCAGCGTGTGAAAACAGCTGCACGAAGGCTGTAGAGGGCGCTATGCAAAGTCAGGGAAAATGACTCACAGGGATCACTTCCTGTGAATGTCGTGGTTGTGTATGCTCTCTGTCTCATTCACCCTCTCTCTCTCTCTCTCTCTCTCTGTTATTTCTCTTGACTGTAATGTCTGAGGTCATGGGTGCCCAAATGTAGGCTGTTAAAATCTCTCTTTCAACAAGTCGCCTCGGGCCCATTGTTGAAGTCTTATTTCTCAAAACAATATAGAAAATCTTCCATTGCAGTGAAAAAACGTTTTAACCACAGCAAAACAACGAATAAACTAAAAATAACCCCCACAGGAGGCCATTTTTTTCAACACAATTCAAGAAAATACGGACTCATTTCTCTTGTTTTGTGAAAATTTGACTTTAAGGACTTGGTTGTACACACCAAAATTATTATAGGGGGGAAATGTTTTGTGGTTTGTGTTTACCTTCACACACTCAAAGTGTGTGTGTGTCCCATATGTGAAGATGGAGCTCAGTGGAGCAGAATGGGTCGGCATTCTTTGGATAGCTGGGAATTTCCACACCGTCCTGTGGATGGGAAGAGAACATGTCTCTGTATGTGTGTGAGTCGTGGGTTTGATTCTTGTGTGTGTTTGACTGAGCGGCTGCCAGCCTGATCAAACCACTAAACATGAAGGTCAGCTGGCAGACAGAGCAAAGGACGCTGGGTAACAGCAGATGATGGTGCATATATCTGGTTAGCTGGATGTCGATGAGGAGGATCCAGATATTTGTGAATAAGAAATATAAACAGGTTTTTATAGACATTTGGCAAAAGGCTTCAGTGATTGATAAGATATGATCCTGACAGAGTGGACAGGCGGGTGATATTTTACTGCAGTAATTTAAGTCCTGATGAGTATTTCATCTGAGCTGAGTATCCAAAGCTCTGTGAGTAATACAAGATGGACAAACCAGACCAGCGTGCGGTGATTATGGCGATTATGTGCTCGCTGTTTCTGTTTTGATGGAGTCCAACAGCCACCCCTGCACATCTGACCACTTTCACATCGTTTCAAACCAAACAAAGGCTTTAGCTGGAACCCTCTTTTGCCACCAGATGACACAAACAGCACTATTGGTGGAAGGATAGGCTCACAACTTATCAATCAACTCCAAAGCTTTTTCACTTTTGTTGTTACAGTATTATACAGTAGCTATTGTCCATTATCATTCATTACATGTGCTGTGATGTGTGTGTGTGAGCGAGAGAGAGAGAGAGAGCGAGTGTGAGCAAGAGAGACCGTGAAAACACTTTTAAACCATCCCTTGATGTGACACAGTTGTCCACTATGTGCCCCGCCCCCACCACACACACACACACACACACAAGCTCCATTTTCCACTTTGACAATGAATCCTTGGTGGGTTTTGTGTGTGTGTGTGTGTGTGTTTTACTGGGTCAGTCATGCTGTTTGGGAAGCTGCATGGACTCACTGATAAACACGGACAGCTGTCGCACAATAAACAACAATACAAACGTGACACATTTAATAAGAGAGGATGACTTCTCCATGCCGCCCCCATCAGGCCACTGTTTCAACCTCACCATCGCTTTTTGGCACGTTGTCATGTTAATTCATAATTGCGTATCACAAAATGTGCTCTGTAGGACGAATACGCCAATGGTTTTAATGACCATCAACACCGTAAACAAAGTGGACACTAAACAGTATCTCACAACGAGACATCTGTGGAGTCCAGCCACACTCCCCACAGCTTTGATTTGCCCGAAAGTCTGACCTCAACAAAAGTATCAAATTTAATTCTCTGGGGGCCTCCGCTGAGGCATGAAGCAGGACGGCAGCACGGCACTGAGCTCTGACCTGAAACCCTCTTTTTAAAATATTAATAGGGCTCATAGATGGCATTAACACGAGTCGATTCAGAGAACGATCCAATTCAAGACGAAGCCTCAAAAAGAGATTCGGAAAGTCCAAGTTTGAAACAGCAGACGGTATCAAGCTAACGAGTCATCTGAGGAAATCGCGATGTTAATTAAACAAACAATGGTGACGGAGGTGGAAGCTCCAGTAAAAGGTGCTCAGATGCTCAAGGATTCGACTGAAAATGCTCTCAGCCCTTCAGAGAACGGCAGCATCGTCCGCCCGTTGAAATAACCGGCAGACAATGACACTGAGAAGTTTGACGTGGTCTTCGAAATGATCGACAACATAGAGGTTAGCTCGCGCAGCAGGTAGCTAGCTCCTGTCTCGCAGAGGTAACCAAGATACAGGAAACGCTTAACGACGCCGAGGAGAGATGAAGGAGAAACAACGTGCGGCCGGTCAACTCAGCGACAGGCGCTGAAGGCGATGATCCGAGACGTTACCTTCAGAAGATGCTGCCCACTTGGATCACTCACACTTACCCACTTACGAGTTCACGTAGCACCCCGTTTTAAGTTGATGGACCTCATTGGATTTTTCGCTCGCCGCGGTTTTCAGACTTCTAGGCTAACCCGACCGACGGTCTATCGTCAAGGGTGCGAGGAAAGACAAACCTACTCTCTCGGACGGCACCCGTCTGCAAGTTCTTTGCCGACTACGGGATGCACAAAGATGGAGACACCTGCCAGCATCGGTCCCAGCCTGGACATCAGGATGAGGAGGGGGAGGGGGGGGGATGGACGTATGAGGATAGATGGGCTAAATTCAAATGGAAGTGGCAACTGACTGTCATGATTTTAATTGTTTGATTGCAATAAAAAAAATCTCTGACATCTTCCTCACCCTGTTAGTTTCCAGACTCTGATTGTTTCAGAAGCAGTTGGAAAACATCGGCAGCGAATTATTCCAATATGAACGTTTTGATATCCTAATCTGGAGGAATATGTTTCTCCCAAAATTTAATTTGATCATACAAAATAGCTTCGCAAAAGCGTAACTCATAGGCAATAGAGTGTGTGCGTGTGTGTGTGCGTGCGTGTGTGTATTGTGCAACAGCTGTCCGAGTGTATCAGTGAGTCCATGCAGCTTCCTACAAACAGCAAACATAATGTAACATTATCTAGTTTATCTCTTAAGAGCAACAGAGCAACAAACCTTTTAGTTTGTCTCCGTGTGTAGATTTTACTCACACATACACACACACACACACACAGATGCATTATACTGGTGGTTGGTGGGCAGCAGGCTGACTGTGCCATGCTGAGAGGACTGTTGGTTTGATGCCCATTTGGTCTCGCGCTGGCACTGCTAGGCTGTACGCAAATAGGTCACGGACACACGCTTACTCACTCACACACACACACACACACACACACAAAAACACTTACTCAAAAACGGAGCATAACCAACAGTTTTGCAGCTTTGTCCCCTGCTGTTGTTGTGTACCAGCTCGGCTCTGCGTCCTCAAAAACGAAAACATGGCGACATTAAAATAATTACTGTAATTATGACAAAAAACATCTATCTGTCTATCTATCTATCTATCTATCTATCTATCTATCTATCTATCTATCTATCTATCTATCTATCTATCTTCTTCTATCTTGTTCATGTGAGCAAACATCTGGTTGACATGATAAAGTGTGTTTTTACTTTCTGTGTTTTTACTTACTTTAATTTTCATTTTTGTTTTATCCTGCCAACAGTATTACTGCATGCAAACGCGTGCGCACTCACACACACACACACACACACACACACACACACACACCCCCACGTGTCTCTGTGATCAGTCTGCAGCATCAATCCCTCAGTCGTCGTGGTGATAGATGCTGAGCGGCTCCTAAAAGATCTGAGTTTTCAAAGGGCAGCTAATACCTGCTCGTGCAAGGGGGGGAAAAAATGAAAGAAAAAGAGAATGAAAGCGGCAGAATGAGCCAAAGAGGAAGAAAGAAGGACATAAAGAAAGAAAAGAGCGTGCTGAAGTAATCAGCTCTTTGATCTGGATCCTTTATTATTCCAGTGTGGGCCAAATAATGCGGTCCTGATTGTGCTGCTGGCAGCCGGCGAGCATCCATATGTTGGCTATTAGAGGCTCTTTCAGCACAAAGCTTACCAGATCAGTTTTCAGCCCCCTGTTTAAAACGCTCCGTCCATTTGAAGTTTTCTCAGGTTCAGACAGTTTGGGAAAATACTTAATTTATTAGATTACGGGGCCGAGTGTTTAATTTGTTTAATTGATTGATTTTAAGGTTTTAAAGAGTGGTAGGGGTTAACAACATAAATGTTTACAGTCAACTTATGGGACTTTTACTGAACGGAGTCCACTGTGGCTGAAATGTGATTTAGGATGTACTCGAATAGATTTTTCCTATATTATCCCAAATTCCTGAGTTAGTTGCTTTGAGGACGTCACTATTAAAATCCTAAAATCAAGAGGAGATTATATTGTGTTACCTATTTGAGACAACAGTAATTTTCTGAGACATATTTGAGAATGCATCGTAGTTGTGGATGTAGGGAGTCGGAGACCGGCCTCATTTTATCACAAGAGGAAAAGGAAAACTAACCAGGGACACACTGAACGTGCTGTTGTTTCATTTCTGCACCTGAGGATCAGGAAGAGGAAACAAAGGGGGGAAACATGAAAAGGAGATAAAATTGTAGTTGTACATATTGACAGTACGTGAAATTATCAGAGCTGATCCGATGTTTTTACAGATGTAGAGATGTAGTCTGGCGAAATCACACTTCAGTTTGTCTGAGCAGGTCTGAACACGCTTAAGCTCGATCAAAAGATGAGGAACAAACTCTGCCGCTGATTCTTTTGTGGTGCTGACAAGATCCAAATTACTTCTGAACCAACTACAAGTCAATCTGTTTATCTACTGCTCGTTATAGAACCAAAGATGGCGAGGCGTGTGTGTGTGTACTGAAGGTGAGGTGAACCGCTGATTATCCCTCACAGATCAAACAGATTCTATGAAATGGTTGTATCATAAGCCATCTTCAGATGAATATATTGAAGGTTACGGTGTGGGTGTGTGTAGTCACATGTGTTCCATTCTCCTGTTCAGCATGTCATCGCGTGAAGCAACCAACACACACACACGCGTAAACACACACAGCTTTGTCAACTTTCTGCTGACAGCTTTGTTTTGTTCTTGTTCTGCATGTTGACTGTAACTTGGGGAAGACCTTAAGACGCAGAAAGACAGGTGTGGGCACAAAGGGACCAGACGCACCTGGATCAGGATCTGAAACAGGTTGAGGTGTGTTGTGTCGAAGCTGTCAGTCATTTGAAACAGACTCTGTAGCACTTACCTGGTCCCCAGTCCTCTGGATTTTATTTACAGTCCTGTCCTTTGTCCTTTTCCCGTCTAAATCTTTGTAGAATCAAATATTTCGTGTCCTGTCTGGTGAAGGATTTTTTAGAGCACATCGGGTTTAGAAATCATCTTACATGACATTTGATCATGTGATGTGTGATCTGCAGCTCTGACCTCCATTAGCACTGCCGCTGGGTGGTCTAATGGCTGCAGAGCATATCCTGACATGAAGCGGTCAAAGGTTAAAATCCCTGCAAAGCCAGAATGAGGAAGATGAAGGATTAATCGTGATGTATGTCAGTGTGTGTAGCTGAGTGCTGGGGTGCTTCTGTCTTTAGCCTCTGCTTTATTTTATTCTGCCTCACTTTGATGAGAATGAAACTGTGCCTGGAGATTAAGTGGATTTATAAGAGAATAAATATTGATACATTTATATTTATTAATGAAACTTTTTATGACAGAGTAAATAGTGATACATTTTTGTTTATTAACTGTTTTATTTCTTTTTTAAACAGTCTTTGCAGAATGACTAACATTGATGAATAGGTGTCTGTTTTTTTAATGTCTGAGGTGAATGACAGTGATGACTCTGAATTTACTTTTCCAAATAAATAAGGTTTCACTGTCATAATCATAAGGTTTTCATTTCATGAGTTAAATTTTGAAATCGATGACTTTGTTATGTACTGACAGCAGTATATGGAATTATCTCCAAACAAGACAAATTAGAACTCATAGCAATAGATTATCCAGAATATAAGTATAGATTTTCCTTAATCATGGCGTCCGTGCTGCTGTCTGGTGTGATTGTGGGTAAACAGATAAATTCAAATGTTTAGACTATTGTTTCTCTTTGCCATCTCTCCTGTCCTACGGCAGCCATCTTGTTCGTTTTGGTTTGGTTCGGTGTGTGAGCGAGATTCACGGGCATGTCGTGTTACTGTGGTAAACGATGCCCATCAAACCATCACCAGCCTGAATCACCGTGGAAACGGGATCACCGTGACCCAGCATCCCACTGCTCCCAACTCTCCGTCTGCACCAGCTTCAATAATTAACATACCACGGCGGCCATTTTAGTGTTTGGCTCGGTTTTAGGTGCCTGCCGGTGCGTTGCCTTGGCAACAGGGTCCCTGTGACCCGCCACTGCAGTGATGGTGATGGTCATGCTGTTGCTCCAACTTTCAGAGTTGTGATGAAAATGCCACAATGGCCATGTTAGAGAAGGAAGTGAAAACAAACCAAGGGTAGAAAACACACACACACACACACACACATACACACACACCTGAAGCTCACATGATCACTCCATTTCTTTTTCCGTTATTTTGTGGAGGTCCCCAGTATTTTCAGCCTCTAGCAGCATCCCAGCAACTCCTGAATGCAGCTTACGACCTTCACTTGTCATTAATTCGTTTACTGTCATATTTATTTATTGAATATGGAAACCTGGTCAGACATGTTATGAAATATAAAATACTTAAACGTGTAAAAATAAAGTACGTACAACATAAAAATAGCATCAAAAACGTAGATCAGATGGAGAAACTGTAAATGGACCGAACGTACGAGAACCCACCGCTAAAACCCAAATATTCACTGCACTTGTTCTCAAAGCACACACACATACATACATGAACACACACACGTACAGTAGATGCAAACACACCACACACTCCTCCTCCACTTGTTCTCACCCTGACAGTTTGGCTAACGCAGAGAGCAGAGGTCTTATTGGCTGCGTGCCCTGCAATGAGTGTTTTGATTGGCTGTCGAGCTGGCTGCCATCATGCCGAGAGAGAGAGAGAGAGAGAGAGAGAGAGAGAGAGAGAAAATGTGTGTGACGTGTATGTTTATCATGGTGGCACCAAATAGCCAATCAAAATGTTTCATAGTGCACAATGCACAGTGGAAGTACAAGAAAGTCTCTCTCTCCTCTCTCCCTCTCTGTCAGTGTGTTATGGTTGTGTGTGTACGGTAAAGTTACAGTCCTACAGAAAACGCGTCCCTCTCTCTCTTTCTCTCTCTCTCTCTCTCTCTCTCCTGCTGCAAGTTACATTGTGTTTAATTACTTCATCTATAGATTATTTACACTTAGTGAGCTGTCAGAACGCCAACTGGCTCAAAACCAACTCTTCCTATCTCTCTCTCTCCCTCTCTCTCTCCCTCTCTCTCTCCCTCTCTCTCCCGCTCTGCTTCTTTCTTGTCACTCATTCACCTTTCACCTGTCTCCTTTTCTATCTACGTACTGCAACAAAGAAGTTGGAATATGCACGGCAATCATCTTTCTTTCTTTCTTTCTTTCTTTCGTTCCTTCCTTCCTCTCCCAACAGTTGTTTACCACCTGGGCTGCTCTGTCTATAAATCAATCCAGATTTCAATTTTCCAACTAAATCCTGGAAAATTGATTTGGCTCGTTTCGCTTTACACACACACACACACACACACACACACACACACCACGTACACACCACGCACACATACACACACTCTCTTATAAACACAGACAAACACTCTATGAGACAGAAGACCATAACCAGCAAATGGACACTGCTCTGCTGTAGTGCCCTTTAGCAAAACACCCTAGCCCCTCAAGCTATAGTTGACCTGTGACCTCTTACCGGCCTAAAAAAGGTGTGTGGCTTAAAAAACGCTGAGAGCCATAAATTGACTGTAGGGAAACAAGACACATGGCCAACAATAACACACACACACACTTCATGTTTTGTTGGATAATAAGAGTAGACATGTTGGATAAAGAGGTGATTTAGGGCTGAATTGGCTTTGTAATTCTTTTGTCAATTTGAATTTGTATTCATTTGTGTCTCTGTGTGTGTGTGTGCTTGTACATGAAGCTCATTCATTTGTTCCTGTTGGAGTTTTTCTGTAAGTGTGTGTGTTTCTTTATTGTCAAAAATGTTAAAATTCCTCATTTCCTCAGGACAAGTTTATATTTTCTTGTTGGTTAAAAGGAGCCACATTGTTCACTTTATTTATCCATCTTAATCCACTGATTTATTAATATTCCCTAAGTGTTGTCGTGAGTGAGGTGTGTGTTTTTCGGCGCCTAGCTTCCAGTCTTTGTGCTCTGCTGAGCTAAGGATGATTCATAAACAAGCTTCAGTCAATCTGATGCTCCAGCCTCACATAAACAGCACCACCTGATGAAAACATGCTAGCCAGGCCCGCAGGAAACCATAAACACAAATAGTGATAAAAAAAGTAATCGATTTCGTTTTTACTTTGTGAGATTTTTCAACTATTTCATCTATTCCAGGACCCAGCCTATGGAGAGTGCAAAGAGCTCTTGAAGCTAATGCTAGCCAGGCTAAACACTTCTTGGACCTCAGGCTGCTCCTACTACAGCTTCTCTGTCTATATTTCTTTTTCTGCTCAACATCAACAAACAAGATTGTATTATTATTATATTCTTTACATTTTCAAAGAATATATAGATTTTGATCATCGTTACTGAAGGAAATGAGGCTTTTTATGCAAACATAACTCCCTACAGTTGATTGTTAAATGATTGCAGTATGACCGTAATGAGAAAATGTGCTTACGTGTGCTTAAACCCAACATCGTGTGTGTGTGTGCGTGTTTGTGTGCGTGTGTGTGTTTAGCATAACAAGGAATTTGTTTGTGTCCACTTCTTTTCTTATTTTGTGTGTCATCCCCCTTCACCCCAGCTGTCAGGCTCTGCGTTGGTCGAGGCGAGCGCTTGGTAACCATCGCTGGCAGTCGGCAGCATATGGCAATAATTAAATCAAAGGAAATTGACGAAAAGGAAAAAAAATAAAATAAAGCACAGCGGCTAGTTTGCCAGAAAAATTCCTTGTTCCTTGAAAGGAAAATGGGAGAGCAATAAAACTAGAGACTCATAAAGGCCCTTCACCTGTGGAGAGATCTGTTTGTTCTTCAGGCTGAAAAGCTGCATGCAATCATCGCACACACACACACATACACACACACACAGGTACTATATATACGCATTGTAATATACACACATACCGAATGCAATCATGACGGTTCACACGTGTGCAGACAGAGGCACGAACCACCTTGTTACTCACTTGCACAGATGGAGAAAGAATGCAGACACACACACGCTACTCACACAGAGGCGTGAATCTGTACACACACATTTATATACAATGGAAATTTTTACTTAAAATTGGAAAGGAGATCATGAAACGCTGATTTTTGTTTTTATGCTTTTTGACTTATTTTTGATGTATTGCATTTTTGTTATAATTGATATTTAATTTAATTTCAAGCACTCACTATGTCTTTATATTTTTATTTATTTTATATATGTTGGCTGGATTTTTCGTGCGATTATTATTTACATTTTTTTGGGATTGTGACACAACTGATTTAAACAAACGATTGATTGAAACTCATTTTTATAGGATATAATACGAAAAATTTGTGGGCTTTGTTGGATGTGTATCAATAGGAGTTAGTGTGTGTGTGTGTTTATGAAGGCTTCGGTACTTTGAAAGGCCTTGGTGCAGTTCGTCATTTCCTCCCTCTGATGGGTATTTCTCCATTGTGACACGCACGCACGCACGCACGCACACACTCACACACACACACACACACACACACACACAGAAAGAGAAAGTCCCCAGGCCTTGGCTATTTCCTTTGTCAGGGGAACATTATAAAGTCACATTATGTTCACTATGAGCGTTCTCTACTCCTCCATCACTGAACTCATCCTCCGTATGTGTGCATGTGTGTGTGTGCGTGTGTGTGTGTGTGTGTGTGTGTGTGAGTGTGAGTGATATGAAAAAGAGCATTCTCAATTTCCTGGGAAAGGAGATGTGAAAGGCCAAGTTATTGCATACGCACACACACACACTCACACACCCACACACACATGCGTCCCCCATGGATTAGTGCACAAACTTTATGTGGTTTTCAGTTTCAGTCATTAAGATGACACAAGAATATGGAGATTATTAGATAATTATGTGATTATGTGTATGCATTGATTTATGGTTGATTACAGGTTGAATACGTTGTTTATGCTCATGAAGGCAAAGACATCACTTTGAATGATTGTGTTATCTGTCATTACTCGTTCTGTTTGGTCGAACATGGTGCCTGATCTTTGTGACTTCTTATTGATCCCTTTGACTGAAGTTGAGCCCAGTTTGTAAAGTTGTCATGGATCTGTTTGATGTTTCCAAGATGGACGTGCACATTGGTCATTCTGCTATTTTTGTTTTTGTTTGCGTTTCTTTTGTCATTATTGAAAGATAGAAAGAAAGAAAATTATCAATTTGTAAGTCTAATGGTAAAAAAAAAATTAATAACAACTGAAATATTCACTCCCACATGCACAGGGTTGATTAGTGTAGTTAGTGGTCATTTGAATGTGATTGGCTGCTTGACTCTTTGATGTTGTGACTCCATCTTGAATTAATTCAAGGCTGCAATGTAAACACGCCACACCTCCATCTGCCTTTCTCCTCTCTGTCCTTCTTCCCGTGATACGATGTGTGTATTCACACTCTGAGATTGATTTCAGGATTCTGTATCGACGAGCACAAACGTTCAACATGGAACAATGAGTGAAACCTGCTCGAAGTGAATCAGACATCCAGGTGGAGCAGTTCTACCCAGGAAAAGACAAAATTAGCAAATTGTAGCTGAATGAATGTGACTGACATAAAACACGAGAGGAGAGGAGAGGAGAGGAGAGGAGAGGAGGAGAGGAGAGCAGAGGAGAAACTAAATTGATCTCCTAGGAAAAAAATCATTCAAGTTAGACGTGACGCTATGAATATCATAACGCTGTTTTCTGTAGAGCTTGATTGGAAATTAGGCTCAACTTCAGTTTGAGCTGTAAACCAAAACAACAAAACCATATTTTTGTACCTTAAAATGAACCGTTGATGTATGAAGCATCTTCAAACGTCCACAACAGCTCCATTTTTTTTAGACAAAGGATTTGAGTACTTTGTTGAATGTGTGCGACAACGACCATCGCTGTCTTTCATATGCAGATGAATGTCACATTTTACGATGTGCAAGTCGGAACGGCAGGAAATTCCAATCTGTGTTTAGATGACAGCGGGCCAAAACAGATTCAGTAACATCTGATTTTCAGAGATTTTATTTTTTGTTTTTTGCCGCTTCCTTGTTTACACGCCTGGTGGCGTACACACATCCTGAGTGACACACACTTTTTTATTGATCAAATATTAGATTTTTTGATTCGGACAGGATGCTTCATTGGGAGGAAGGATTATATCCTAAGATTAGGAGATGCGATTCGCTGACATTCATGTGAAAATATCCAGAAATTGTATGCGTTTATCATAAGTAGATGACAGTAGATGTTTCTTCTCGCTCTACCTCTCTCTCTCTCTCGTTTGGCCCCCCAGTGTTTCTGTCTGAGTAAGTCGACCCCCTTCAGTCACAGGTGCACCATGCTACAACACACACACACACACAGTCCACTTGTCTTCACATAGGGGGTTCTAATCAAGCCACAGGAAGCCTGCGCTCCATGGGGAGTGTGTGTGTGTGTGCTCTAAGTGAGTTGAAGAATGTGTTTCGGTCCATGAAACTCTCGGAGTGCATGCATGTTTTCAATTACACACAAGTATTTTTGCAGATGTGTGTATGTGTGTGTGTGTGTTTTCTCTTTGCATGTGGTCTTTCTTTCTTTCTTTCCTCTGTTTTATTTTTGCTTTTTTCATGTTTCCCTTTGTGTTTTCAGGGCTTTAGTATTTGTTTCACATTCTTTGATGTTTTACTTTAGAGTTAGTAGGTGATATTTTTGACTGTATTTCCACATTAACACAGTTAAAGTCCTTTTTAATTATAAAATATGTCTCTGTTCTGCTCGTTCTTTCCTTCTCTCTGTAGTGCTTCATATGGAGTCTATTAGGCAGCCATGCATCAGCCAAACCCTGTGTGTTGTGTGTGTGCATCTGGTTCACATTAGTGCAATTGCAGGTTGATAGAATAAAGGGCTAGGCTCGGAGGTGGTGGGTGGGATTTCCTTCCGCTTTCACACACACGCGCGCGCACACACATACACACGCGGACTACTTTTTTCCCCTCCATGTGGTTTGAATTAGGAACATAATTAACCTTCAGAGGATTCAGAGGCCGCTGCTCAGATCTGTGCTATAAAAATACATCTAAAAAACAGAAGAGAGAAGGAAAAGGTTTGATCTGGCTGCAGTGTGTTTGATTCGCCTTCCCGCACCGCCCTGCCTCCCTCTGACAGGCTCACAGCGCAGTAGCATGGCAATAAAGGAAGATAAAACGAGCAGACCCACAGGTGGACGTCTGCATTTGTTTGTTATTATACAGCAGAGCTAGAGAGAGAGAGATAGATAGATAGATAGATAGATAGATAGATAGATAGAGAGAGAGAGGGAAAGAGAAAAGACAAAGAGGACGAGGGAGAAAGTGGAAAAAAAAGAGGGGGAAAAATTGAACAGGCACAGGTGCAGTTGAGTGAGTGTGTATGTGTGAGTGTGTGTCTGTCAAGAGGTTTCGTGACTGCTCCTTCGAGTGTTCACATTCCAGCACATCTGCTTTGGATGAAGTGTGGTAAACTGTGTGTGTGCGTGCGTGCGTGCGTGCGTTCGTGCATGCGTGCTGTCTGTGTGCGCGTGTGTGTGTGTGTGAAAGAGAGAGAGAGAGAGAGTTTTCTTCGCGTTGGATGCTGCACTTCTCTGTGAAATGTTATCAATGAAAAAACGGTAATGAATGTGATTGATGATCTGAGAGCAGGAGCAGATTTATGAGCACTGAACAAGTTTTGAGCTGTAGATGGAGATTTGGAGCGCGCTCAGTGTGAAATGTGCTCGCTCTGTTTCCTCCAGCTGTTTGTCACATTCTGAGAACATGAGATGATTTTATATGGCGGGTGGGGAGCCCGTTATAGTTTGGCATCAAAGCCAAGATTCTTATGATTTTAAATTCTCACATTTAATACAGTATTCTCATATTTCGTCATGAAAGTTACATTGTTGCACATGGGCACAAAACTTTTCAAACTGTGTCAGGGTAGGAGCAAGAGAGGAGGAGAAAAGGGGAGGACAGGCAGTAGGCACAGAGGGAAGGAAGAGAATAAAAGAAGAAGAAGAGGAGGACAAGGATGGGAGGCTTGAGACGGAAGGGACAGGGTGTACAAGAAGACGAGATGTGAAGGAAGAGTCAAGGAGAAGTGGGAGAGGAAAAGGAAGGAGGCGTAGGAATGTAGAGGAAATGACAGGGAAATAATGACAACGGGGGAAGGAAGAGGAGAGACAGAAACCAATGGAGTAAAAGATGAGGAGGGACGTACAGTATATGAGAGCGATAATGGCCGTTTCCCAGTGCGATGACTTGCTGACTCCACACTTTGAGCGAGCACTGCAGGCACATTCAGGGAAATCTGCACTTTATGGCGCAAGTGTAGGAATGTAGACAGTTTGGACGTCCAAATGAGACGCAAGGAGGGCATGAAGGAGGCGTGTCTGGGACCTGAAGGTGGACACAACCTGCTGCTGCCATGTGACATATAGCTGTCAAAAACAGTGGTAAACAAAGACCACGTGGGTTCTTTAACACGGCAAATAAATATAGTAAGCCTAAGAAAGGTGTGTGTGTTAACATACATCTGTGGGTGGTTTGCTGATTCAGTGATGTATTGACGTAATGGCCTGCAGGTGTAATTGATCTCGTGCAGCCTAATGTTACGTAGAGCTTCAGAGATCCTGCAGTTCTCCTGCAACCTGCAGCTGAGGTCGTCCACCGCAAGACGGACAAGGCCGTCAAAAAGGGATCAGAGGGGCCATCAGACCCCTGAACCCCTGAGATACACCCCAAAGGGTCGATCCTTACACGGGGTATTTTCTTTAAATTTTAGTCAACAGCCCAACGTTTTCAAAGATACTTGCAAATATAATTTTGGGTGCATCTGAAATTTGCACACAGAACTTTAAGAAGGTAAAGGTCGCTATGGTGACATCACTGTAACTTACATCATTTTTTAATGCAGGTTTAGTCCATTATTATTGTTGCTAATGCGTGAAAGCCGTTTAAATTGTTCAGCCTGAAGTTATATGTTAAGCACGGTAAAATCTATGAATTTTCCGGTGTTTAAGGGGTTAATAAGTCAGCAAATTGGGAAACAGCTAAAGAAAGGGAGGAAGTGGGGGGAGAGGCAGAGACAGAGAGGAGGAAGAGGGAAAGGAGGAGGAAGAAGAAGAATGTTTGATGATCGTAAAAAGAGGAGGAGTGAAGCAGATGAAGAGAAGGGAGGAGAGGCAGAGGAGGTGTAGAGCTCCAGCATGATGTCCTCCACATTTGGAGCCAATAAGAGAGGAGGGAGAATCAAACGCAATAACAACAACAACGCTTCTTCTCTCGCTTACTTTTCTCATCTG
Source organism: Brotula barbata (assembly GCA_900303265.1). Lineage (NCBI taxonomy): Eukaryota > Metazoa > Chordata > Actinopteri > Ophidiiformes > Ophidiidae > Brotula > Brotula barbata. The sequence goes on from OMNV01014153.1 coordinate 172,855, forward strand.
TCTCCAACATTTCTTTCTTCATTTCATTCAATTGTTTTCCCTCCATTTCTTTCTTTCTCTCTCTCTTCCTTTCTTTCTTTCCTCGAAGGCCAGAGAAGTGTCTCCCTTTGCCGCCAATAAAACACAAATTAAATACAACATGTTGGCTTTATTGTTTTTTTTTTTTATCCTTTTACTTCATTTCTCTCTTTCTTTTCTTTTTTTTGTTGTTGTTGTTCCGTTTCACCACTCACAAAAAAGATGAAAGCTTTGTCAAACATAATAATAACAATGCTAAGATACCAATATCTACCAATAGCACAGTTACCGTGGTAACAGTGATTAAAATAATGCATCTCATATTTTTTTTACTTTTATATAAATTGCTTAGTTGGGTCAACCTGTTGCTGTTCTGTTTGTTTGAATGGTTTTTACTGATCAGGTCAGGTTATTATTTGGACTAATTCTATAATTCTAGTTTTGTGTATTATAATTCCAACATTTTATTTTAAATAACTATGATTTTTACCAATTTATGTCAGGATGTTCGTTTCTCCTCTTGTCTGTTTGAAATGTAAATGATTCATTATTTTATTGCTCTTAATGTGTTTTTTGTGGTTCAGATGAAAATGGATGATGATGACGGGTCCTGCTGAAGTCCTCTTCGTCTTGATTTCCTGTGTCTATTGCAGCAGTGACTCTTGTTTCTTTCGTGTTCCTTCTGTGGGTTACGTTTTCGGTTTAGCTGGTTTTTGGTTTGTTGTGACCGTAATGACACTGGTTAGCTTCTCCTCACAGTAGCTGAAGATACACTCAGCAAACGTGGGAATGCCAATAAATATACTGTGTAGGTGTGTGTACGTATGTGTAAGTGTGTGTATGTGTGTACTACAAACTTCAGGAAAGGAAATGAGATTGTTATTACGTCTCGGCACCTGTTCCTGTCGCTCTCTCTCCCTCTCTCCTTCTCTCTCTGTATGTCTCTGTTAACACACACACACAAATCAGCCTGTCGAGCTTTCAGCACCAGTCTAACCACATGCAGTGGGGAAAAAAAATGTCTGCACGACACAACACATAAAATTGAAGCATTATTTTCAGCGGGAAAAAGTGGGTCAATAAATGTGGTTTTATGATCACAGCACAAACACTCTAAGGGGAAAAGGAAGAGGAGGAAGTTTGAGGGGATTTCAGTGCAGCGCTAATGACATCTACAGACGCTGGGTGTGTGTGTGTGTGTGTGTGTGGTGTGAATAACCGTCTGGAGAGTTCTGATTCTCTCATATAAGGTGAACTTTCAGACAATAGTAACCTTTCCCTCTTTAGCCTTTGTTCGCTCTGTAAACTTTGCATTATGTGTGTTGTTTTTGTGTGTGTGTGTGTCTCAACATGTGTGTGTTTCTGGACTTCGGGCTTTAATTCCCACAGTCCTCCTCCAGATATGCAGACAGCTTAATTTTTTTTTCTTTGTTAATTTGATATCCAGTAAGTTCTACAAATGAACCGCTTAGCTGATAGAAGACGTGTGTGAACACATGTATGACATCATTAGTTGTCAGTGTATTAATAACTCACTAATTTGTGGTAAGTCTGTTGAATATTTTTGGTCTACATTCATATTATGAAATCTATTCTTGATCTATTCTTTGAGGTCCTCAGAGGCTAAAATAAATATACACGACGGCATTACAGATGTCTTTTGTAATTGTGCCGTTATCGGTAAGGTAGACTTTGAAAGTGAATAAAAGCCTTAGCAAGCCTGTTTATTCATTTGAAAAGAGACATATTTTGCTCTGCATGAGTTCTTTTTGGTTTCGTGTGGTTGAATTTGTGCAGACAGACATAGTCTTAATTTTCAAAGAAAATGAATCACACAAGTTAGGCAGCTGCCATCACAATGTTTGAGACTCTCAGGCTGCCGCTCGTAGCACAGCGCAGCCTCACTCTCAGGTTCTAAGTCTGTAGAATCACGTGGAGCGGGAACTGAACCATCTCTGAGGAATAATCCTAAGGCAAATCCAACTTGGTTCCACATAACCAGAAGAGTTTGGCATCACCACGCCATTTGTGGCATTTTCATCTTTCCATCCCGATATATTTTTAAAGGTTAGACCTGCATAATCCTCCTCCTCCGCCATCCAACCAGCTCCACTTCACATGGGCCTTGCATGCCTCATGGCTACCAAGATTTCATCCCACCACATCTCAGCTGCAGGCTATGATCTCACCCCTTCCCCTGTCTGGATTGAATTTCTGGATCAGGACTTTGGTTGACTCATGTCAGGACTTTGACCACCTCTGTCTGGACCGAAGACTCTGTACTAAACCCAGATCTCAAGTGGTGTTTTCTTTTCATGTTACTTTCCCACATTGTTACTGACCTTCTATGTAATTCATTTATCCCACGTGCAGTTCCTACTGCACACCTGGCCGTTGGAGGAGAGGGAGTGTCTCTTCGAATCGAATCTCTCAGGGTGTCCTCCTTTTTTCTGTCATGTTTTTCCGTGTCTTCTTAGCGAACCGTTGTCGTTATGTGGGCCTGTAAAGCACATCCAGACGTTGGATGTGATCTTGGGCTATGCAAATGAACTTAACCTGACTTCAGGACTGTCCAAAATCTAAACATTATGTTGGTGCTAGAGAATTTTGTCCAATATATGATAGGCTGGACTCTAAATTACCACTGTTCACAAGAGATCATCTACAAATGACACTCACAGAATGCGGTGTTCAAGAACCCATTTGAGTATCTCACTTTACTGATGTGATTTTCGTCATTAGCTGTAGGTTTGTTTCCAGATTTGAAGATTTTTCAAAAATGTGGGCTAGTTGTTAAATGAATGATATCATTTTTAGTTTAGAGCTTATTGACTTGTGATGCCAACATTTTCACAAGGTGAGGGTTCTGCAACATTCATAAAGTTTTGTCATTTTTCATATTTCTAGTCTTTATATGCTCAAGGATGAGGAAGAAACGTGGTTTTGTTTACAATGGAACATTGAATGTATTGGTTTACGTGGCAGATTTTCTTGTATTGTTTATCTTCTAAAACCTGGGTAACACTCTCAGAAGGGTTCCCAGTACCGATTGTTTCTCCAGAAGCATTCTTAGATTGCTATGTTTTCCTTAAGCATACCAAGACCATTCTAAGAACCTGAGAAACTTAACGTTTCAGGAGCGAAAATTTTGCAAAGGATTTCCTCAAGGAAGCCTCAAGAATCCCTCTCTATGTTTTTCCCGATGTTAGAAACCGCTAAAGGTTCCTTAAAGACCTTTTGGGTATGAGAGTGCAGGACAGTAACCTTATACCCAATTATTTAAAGGAAATCAGCACAACTGTCTGTTTCTCCACTCATAGAGAAAACAGACCGACATCATGTTAACTGATGCTCTGGGGGGTTTTTGAGGAGTTTCTTTCCTGTCGTGTTTTGGGCAGTATTCTGTTTTTAATATTTTGGAGTTTAGGGACACATATATTGCGCTTAACAAACTCTCTTTTTGTTCCATTTTACTGTTTATCGTCTTTGTTCTTCTCTTTCATCATCAGGATTTTTACCACATCTTTGTTTCATTCACTTGTGAATAAACCAGCGAGAGAGGGAGAGAGAGAGAGGCAGAGGCAAAGAGAGAGAGAGGGGGAAAGGGAGAGAGAGGTTTCAACAGCTGTTTCAGGGTTTGCGTCATGCAGCGCTAAGCTAGCGTCATGGCTGACTGTTCGCACGCTATTCATACACACACAGTCTCTCTCACTCACACACACACACCACTGGGACCCCAAGCTGAAAGCATGAGCAGACCCTGGCTTTGTGTGTTACTGAGGAAACATGTCACCTGTTGTGAGTGATGACAAGCTTGCGCCCTGCTGCTCCCCTCGGAGAGGAAACAGTCACAGTTTACTACGTTTGAGATCCATCGTGGAAATATGACTTTGAAAGTCTTCAGTTCAGATCTGGAAAAATTATGTTGTCACAGTGACATTGTGAGATGACAGATGTATACTTTAGGTACAGCGTTGGGATCTCTCACCATGGCAGACACTGGAGTTTGAAGGCATTACAGATGTATTTATAGGTGCTGATATCATAGGAAAATTGTACTTATTCATACTAAAGTAAACAGTCACAGGCTTTTTACAGCGACGTCTCAGTGGCAAAGGAACTCAGTGAATAAAAATAAATAAAGAAAAATGACTTCATGCTCCAAAAGTTTAAATAGTTGCTATAGCATGGTTACATGTTAGCCACACCTCACCAAAAGAGGTTTTGTTGAAGAGAAAGGGAGACGTTTGTATGGTGGCTTAGAAGACTCATCGAGCTGCAAATCAAAGATGTGCTGCAAATTAAAATGCGATGCAAATTCAGAAAACACACGTGTGCTACATTTAGCAAATGACCACACAACACATGCCAACCATAAAATAAATGCAAGCAAAAAATTCTGCAACTTCAACGGAAGTTTACAAGACCTGAATGTGATTATTATATCAAAACATAACACATTATATTGTATTCTGTTTTATATTTATATATATATATAAATGTGATGTTTTCCTCAGTGTGCAGCCATTTGATTGACATTGTTATTTCTTTTTGTGTTGCAGGTGTACGCTCCATCTGCCAGTACAGCTGATTATAACAGGGACTCACCGGGTTATCCCTCATCTAAACCCCCCAGTGCTGGATTTCCAAGCTCCTTCTTTATGCCAGGTACTCAAACACACAAAAACACTGGATACACACTCAGACACATACACTATCTTTCACACGTGCTGGATTTTTTTTTTCTTTTCTGGATGCTGGTTCGATCTTGCGAGCTCACAGTGTCAGAGCCGAACATTGTGATCAGATTTAAAAACATTTAAACATACAGAGCAGGCGCCCAACACCTTTCCTTGTTACTCTTGTTCTCTGTTGCATTTTATTTTCCTGCAACAAAATTAGGAAATAATTTAACACATTTGGAGCTATGTTGGAACTATGTGCTACTAGATAATCTAACATGAATTATCTTGTCCTTAATTGTTAGTTAGCTGTTTAAAACCGCTGAAGTCATTTCATTTTACTGATGATTGATAAAATGTTGATAGATGCTATCAGAATAAAAAATCAAATGAAATGTTAAAATGTTGCATCACAAACCCAAGAGGAAGTGGGTAGAGTGTTAATACAATGGGGCCGAGGATAGATCCTTGATGGAGTAAATAGTAAGAATGTGACAAAAATGTACCATGGATGGCTGTTCAGGCTGACATCAGTCCATGGAGAAAACGTGCCACCACAGAGACAGTGACAAGATCAAAAGAGGTTTCTCAAAAGTTGGAACATACATATACAAGGATTTATCAGGCAGCTGTCCAACAGTATTAAAGCAGCTGCAAGATGGGACGAAATCTAAACTGAACACAAATTTGAGTGAAGAGGTCGGGTGGAAAGGATGATTTTTTAAATAGTTCCACTAATCCTCTTACAAGGGGGAGAAGAAATATTTCAATTGAATTTTTGATTCTTGAGCTAGTTATGCTAAATATCTCTCTCTCACCCTCTCTCTCTCTCTGTCTTTCTCTCGCTCTCTCTCTCAGATGGTCATCACAGCGGTGACCCCTGGAGCAGCAGTAGTAGCAGTATGAGTCAGCAGGGTTACCATGGCAGCATGCTTGGGGGAGGGAACTCATCACACGGCCCCGCCCAGAGCTCCTCCTACTGTGGGATTCATCCCCACGACAGATTGGTAAATGATGTCAATCGACAGAATATCAAAAAACCTGCAAAGCCAATGATTTTTTTTCTTTAATTTCATTTTCCATAAAGCCGTGTCAGTTAATCCGAACCTCTCGACAGTCTTAACTTTAAAATTTGATGTCATGGATCTTTGCCTTGTGTCCCCCCTGGCAGAGTTATCCTTCGCACTCATCTGCTGACATTAGCTCCAGCCTTCCACCAATGTCCAGCTTCCACCGAGGGGGAGGAGCCGGAGGCGGGGCCAATCACTACAGCACTGCCTCTTGCACTGCTTCCACCAATGGGACAGACAGCATCATGGGTAATACATGTACGTATGGAAGCAAACACTGTGAATGAACAAGGATGTAAATGAAGTTAATTGAAATGAGATCAATTCTTAAAGGCTGCTTTTGAGCGGGGGTGTACTCCCCCTCCTCCTCCTCCTCAAAGTCATCTGAAATGGGCTACAAGGTCAACTTGGTAGCTCAGGTAGTAAAGCTACCTAATGTCATTAACTTACAAGATGGAGAATCACAGCAAATAATCTCCAACTCAAATCCTGAAAGTCTGATTAAACAACTTTGCAATGCGAGTGGTGTTGGTGGACCCAGGGGGCCCACATCAATGAATTACCCCTGATCTGCACAGGGACACCTTAAAAATACTTCTGATTTGGCTCAACACTGTAAAAAAAGACATCGAGAGCCAAACAAGATTTTATTGCAATAGTTATAACGCTGTATAAGTCTGTTAAATTACTTTTTCGTTTTGAACAGGCAGGAAAAGGTCAAACGTTTTAGTTTTTGTAATGAACTGTCTTTACAGTGTCATAGTACAAACACGTCTGATGGGGGTCTACATAGGTCTGTTGGGCCTCACAGGCCCGGGTGCCTGCGTCCCTCACACCCTGTAACTTGTCCTGCTTCCTGAATTCGACTGTCCTGACAATCACCCGCGCGCGCGCACACACACACACACACACAGACAGCATGCCACTGCCTTGAGTCCTGCAGAACAAATAGGATGGCAATGAGAAACAGATTGAAAGTTTGTTTTCTTGGACAGACATCTCTGACATTCCACAGGGATATAACACACACACGCACGCACGCACACACACGTACACAGATAAGTATAAACACGAGATGAAGTTAATAAAAAACATGACACTGTTATTTAAATATAAACACATGACATACATGCACACACATGCACATTTAAACAGGCTAGCAGTGTTTACGGCCTTTTTTTTTTACACTCTGTCCAAGTAGTAAACAAAAGAATTAAGTGAAGAAACAGGCAAATTATGCTAAAAAAAGAGAGGAAATCCATTGACAGAGGTAAAATTCTGAACTAACGGCTGTGTGTAGCCATTAATACCCATAAGCCTGCTGAGAGGCTGAAAAATCATTGTCATATTGAGATCAATGCAAAAATAATCTTCTTTAGAGGAAAAAAACACAGTAAAACAAATTTAAAGGCCTTTCCTCAAAGCATGGTTGTAAAGTGTGAGTATGTAGGTGAACAGGTGCCATCACCTGTACCCACAGGACCCTGAGCATTATCTTACGCTGTAGTCATGTGACACCCCAACACCACACCATACACGCAACCGATCAATAAATCCAACAACTCCTGTGCTTTTTAAGTATTAAAAGGTTTTACTGAAAGCACTTGTTGAGAGAAAAGCTTGCTTTGGTTTTATCTTTGAGGTGGACAGTACTGAGCTCCAGTGGCCCAGAGACACTTGTGGGTCTGTGACATCCTCAGTGGGAGAGAGCAGCGTGTAAAGTGCTAACCTAATCCAAGAGCTCTGGTTTGGTGATGTCATGTTCCAAGCCTACTTCAGAGCAATCCCCCCTGGGAACTAGGTCATCGTATGTGATATGATCAGCATCAGTCTACAGGAATGTCCATGTTTGTCACACCAGAGCAGATTTTTAATTTTTTTTTACAACTGAGGAAAGCATATTGGTTCAGTCCGGTGTGTTAGCGAGACTTTTAATCTTAGATTGACAACTACAGCATAAATCAAGCATAAATGGCCAAAAAGAATTCTAGGAATTTGAGGTTTCCTAGCAACATGATTGATGGTTGTCTGTCTGTATTCAGTGTGTTGTCTGCTGTATTTACAGCCGTTCAGTTTATGCTTTCTGACTGTCAGGACAAATATTTGTCGGTGGAAATCAGTTGTGTGATCTGATGCATCTCCCTGCATTTCACTAATGTTCACGTCTGTTCCTGGCTTTCCAACGCGCTTTTATCTTGACATTGTCTGGGCTTTACATCTGTTCTAAAGACAACCAAAAAATGGAAAACAACAGATACGGAGAAAAAAAGGACAGAAATAAAAACAGACAGACATACTGTTTGATCTTTTGGATGCTCCCTTTCTTCACCACTTTAAGCTCCCATATATTGAAAAAGATTTTCGACCGCATGTGTTCTAAATTACGCATCAAGTTGGTCTGTGTGTGTATTTGTGTGTGCCAGTGTGTGTATGTGTGTGTAATCTTTTGCATGGTTTACCAGGGCAGCGGTGTGGCGTGATGAGACATGAGGCTTTAACCCCAAAACATATGCTTCTCTCGCTTCGTGACAGAATATATTTTTACTGTCCTGTGTGTGTGTGTGTGTGTGTAGGCCATCATCTGGTCCTGTGAGCTCACTTCCTTCCTCTTTGAGCTCTTTAAGTGTGTGAAACAGGTTTAGTTGTGTATGAGGTCCAGCAGTGAATTGAACTGGATTGCTAAATGAATTCCTGATTTGAGGTCCCTCATTTGAAGCACAATGGAAGTTGATGCAACAAAACAGTAACTGGAAACACACACACACACACACCAATATGACCCAACAGAAAAGGGTTGACGTGACCTGAAGAGGACTCTCCAGGCAACGAATGCTAGAAATATTGAAGAATTATATAGATTTCCTCCTCACTGTTATGTACGCGTGATCAACAGGAAACATTTGGTTGTAGTTATAGCTGCTCGGTAAGCCTCTTCCAGGTATTAAATGCAATCTATTCATGCATTTTTATATGTCTGATTTATTAAAAGCATTGAGTGTGTTGGATAATTGTCGAGTGGCAATCATTTCTGTTTATAAATTAGCAATATATAATCTAAAGATTTTCTTAAAATGAATGCATTTGGTTACAAATAGTTCACATTTCATCAGTGGGAGGAAGAGGGAGGAGGGGGAGTTGGAAGGGATAGATTTTTGTTAGGGTGCAACCATAAGTGTGTGTAACACTACAACTTTGAGATGGAATCTTAATTTTCATCATTTTAAGTTTTACCACATTTTTCCATTCACAATAAATTGACTGGAACACGAGTCAACTGGATTTAACTCAATTCAGCCACAGCAGTAGTTTGAAAGCTTTGCAAAGCCGCCCAAACAGAGTGTGTGTGGGTGTGTCTTTGTATGTGTGTGTGAGTGTGAGTGAGTGACTCTCTGCCTGTCTGCATAACTCAGTTGATCCGACAGGCTTGACATTCGAGACGTCTTTGGAGATGATCCGGAGCTCTCATTGTTGTTGTTGTTTTCTTCACCAGCCTCATAGTACTCACGATGATGATGATGACTCTCCTTCTTCTTATTATTATTTCAATCTAGCGAACTTCACCAAACCACTTTCCCACCACATTTGATTAGCGATTAATACAGAAATTCAACAAATTCCACTTGGCTCAGTTTTACTCTCCAGTAGGCTTTAGTTTCCCTTAACAGCTGACTTTGGTTTAACACCTTATTAAGTCAATGATTACCTTACAAAACATGGTGAGTGCTAACAATCAATGCAGCCTGGGCCAACGTTAACATTATTTAAAAATCAGATGAACAACGGAATGGTAAATAGGCAGAATAATTACAATATTCAGTTAACAACATCCTTATTTACAAGAAAACACCCCCCTTTCTGTCCTTGTGTGTGTGTGTGTGTGTGTCACAGCTAACCGATCGCAGAGCGGAGCAGGCAGCAGCTCTCAGACAGGCGACGCCTTAGGGAAAGCACTCGCATCGGTAAGTACATCATGAACACGCAGACACGCACCCTGAAATTATCGTGATATTTGTTCTGTTCTATTGTATACTTCAGTGTCTTAGATGTCATCGTGTTTTTTTCAGATTTACTCTCCAGACCACACAAACAACAGCTTCTCGTCCAATCCCTCCACTCCAGTCGGCTCCCCACCCTCCCTCACAGGTATTATTTAACCTCCAATCACACAAGGTGCAGCCTACAACCAGGTTATTGAAGATGACTGTTTTTATAATAATAATGTCTAATGTGAGAGATCTGTACGAAATTATATTTTCAAATATATGTATGTATACATATACATATGAAAAATAAGGTAAAAATTGCAAACTAAATGCCTTAATATTGTTGTCAGAAGTTACCAATCATCCCATTGTAACACTCTTTAATTGGAGTCAAATCATGAGATAGACTAATGATGGCTCTGTCTTTCCTCCTCCTCCTTTTGTTTCTCCTCTTAATTACACCTCTTCTCGCCTAATGATCCAAACTCTCCAGCTCCTTAAAGTGAAAAATTCATTTTTCCTAATAATAGTTGTGTCAAATTTGTCTCTAATTGTCGCCTCCTCGCGCCTTGTTTGATATTTTTCGGTGAATGATAGCTTTAATTATGAGCAGCACTTCAACAAATCGTTTACAAACCCACCCAATATGACCCACTGCACCCCCACACAAACCCCACTGCCATTATAGCTGCCAGGGATATGGCCTGCTAAACCATAATTGGTGTTTATCATTGTGTCAGACTCCACTTTTTACAAATTAAAAATGAAGCCTATTAAAGCAAACTACATGCAAATTGATATTCGAGGCTAATTCTGCAAGGGTGTTTTACAAGTGTACGACTCAGAATAATTTATCAACCTGTTAATACATATATTTGTATTTGCGCATGAATATACCCAGGTGATTATTCATTAATTATCATATGGAAATGAGTATTTAATATGAATAAAGGCGAGGGGAGAGGAGAGGAAATACAGTGTAACAAAAAGGGAAAGAACACAAGCTAATGAGATACGATCAGAGTTAGGAGAGAAAGAGAGAGAGAAAGAGGGACCAGTCGGCAGGGTGGAGAGGACGGGAGACAGAGAGGAACAGAGGAGAGGACAGAAAGGAAGGAAAATAAAAGGAAAGGACACCAGAGAGGAGGACAGGAGGGATAAGAGAGGGATAACTATTAACTACAAAAAAACATGAAAGCAGGTAACGGGGCGGAGACATGAAGAAACAATGGGAAAGGAAAGGAAAGGAAAGGAAAGGAAAGGAAACCAAAGAAGGAGAGGAAGAATGAGAAGGGGAAAGACAAAATGATCACATGGAAAAAACGTGAAAGGAGGAAAGTCGAGAACTGATATGATGAAACAAGTGGAAAGCAAAGGGAAGGAAAAGACATGAAAGCAGATAAGGGGGAGGAGATATGAAACAAATGAAAAGAAAGGAAAGGAAAGTGGATAAGTGGGAGAAGAGATGATGAAACAAGTGGAAAGGAAAGCAAATGAAAGGAAACAAACATAAAATACATGATGGAAGATAAGGGGGAGGAGATATGACACAACGAGTGGAAAGGAAACCAGAAAAGGTAAGAGTGTGTAGAGTTATGATATATAGATATAGACCAAAAAATGACAGTAATGAGAGGTTTGGGCTGAGTGCTGACTGGGGAGGATGGGGTCGGGTCTCATCAGGGCTAGTCAATGGACGAGGGTTTTATCATGCTTAAACAGGAAGTCATCACCAAACATGTCACTTCCCCCTGACGGTGTTTGATAATAAAATACCTGACTGGTTGTGTCACCATGAAGGCATCAGGAGGCAGAGCCAGAGTTTTCTTTTGGTTAATTTATTATTTCCTCTGCTTTTCAAACAACACTTTAGATTGCAGTGTGTGCACAACAGGAAGACTTCTGAGCATTGAATGATTAAGCTAATATGTGGATATCCGCGTCTTCATGACAGATGTCTACAAACTTAGGGAGACTCAGAAATGAGTTCAGATTCTTGGCTGGAAATGTCCAGGAAGTAAAGGGTGAACAATGCTGACATCTGGTGAGCCAAGGTTGCACTCTGCAACCTCAACAGGATGAAGCTCACTTGGACCATACAGCAAGTGATGTCCTCCTTCATCTTTTAAAGCATATTGAAACTTTTACAGTTGTCATGTGGCCAGATAGCACAGTCTTCACACTCACCACATCGAGACTGGTCAAGCAAACCTCCAGATACTGAAGTGGGATTCATCTCTCCAGAAAATACTACTGATGTTTTCAGCTCCAAAGGGCCGTGGCAAGATCTGATTATGTTTGCTACACGTTGCCGCTGCACTGCAAATTATGTCACTGAGATGAAACACGCACATTGAAAACTGTATAGGGCCATGTACAGAACCCTGTGGAACACCAAACTCACAGAGTAGAGCATAGTAGATCTGGCATACCTGGGTCATTTTCAAGGCCATTTTGTACTATACTGTGTTCATCAACGTTGAACGCTGTGTGTTAGTAAGGGAGCATTAGAACCCAGGGTGGTCCCTGATTCATTTGTAAGAAGCAGATCATCTGTTTCTTTGGTCAGTGCTGGACTGAAAAGGCTCAAAAAGATTGTTTGTGATGAAACAATCCTTCATGTGGTCAGTTACTCATTTTTCCAGGATCTTAGAGAGGAAAGACAGATGAGAGATATGGTCTATAATTGTTTAGGTTATTCTGATCTAAAGGGAGGTTGTTGAATAGAGGTTTGATAATAACAGTTTTAAAGGCACCTGGCAAAACCCCCATAGGAAAAGACCCAATCATAACAGGGATTCGATGAGCACCTAGATTTGGGCAGAGTATAGCTGGCAGAGGATGCGGCAAGCGAGTGGTGGGTTAAGAGGAGGTTGTTATTTTAGTAAACATATCTACGGAAACTGTCAAAATGACTGTGCATATGGTATTTTCCACTTCTTCAGATTTCAGTGGTGGTCTGCTTTATGCCTCTCGAGTCAGATCTTGTTATTACACATTTCACGCTCCTCGTCCGTGGACGCTTCTAATGAAGCTCCCATGTGTAGACATGGCTCCTGGAGAGAGTCAAGAACTCATGAGTGTCACAGCTGAGGACGGATCATTTTCATCTGCTGCAGTATATTAAGCGATCCGGTTGCACGATCTTGTCACCAATCACTCGGCGTTTGTGTTTCCATCGCACAAGGACAATAAGCCCACGACGCAGGACGGCTCTAAAAGGATTCACATTGACTGTCAGCGAGCTACTCGGTACGAGGTGACGGTGTTTGTCAGTGGATGTGGAGATTGTCGATGAAGAGCGATGATTGTGTCTGAAGTAGCAGAATCCATCGGTACTGGCTGTGTAATGTAGTTACAGTAAAAATTGATCAGGCTGCAATTTATTTGATAAGAAATTGAATTGAGAGTGCATTTAGGATACAAAGAAGGCATTGTGTCTCACTCATTGTTTATGAAATGAAACTGGTTGTCGGTCAGTGTAAATGGATATAAACCCTGACAAAGAATGAAATTAACATGAACGATATGGTGTGATTTTTTTTTTCTTCTTTTCTTTGTAACAACCTCTGCGGAGAACACGACAGTGAAACCTGATTCAGCCGCAGAAATGAGCTGCAAACATGTTTCACTTCTACTGGAAACCAAAATGTTGCAGTCAGAAACTCATAATAATGTAAATTCACACCAGCTGCTCTCTGTGCTCTCTGTCTACCAGCTAATGAGACCTGCTGCTTCAGATAGTATCCTTCAGAGCAACAGAAAAGCACACAAAAGGCGAAAAGAATGGACACACAAAGCTTGTTTATTCTGCTGAGGGCCCATGCTAATGAAGCACTTGTACCTTTTCAAAGACAAAAGACTGATATTAGCATTTCTGCTACGAGATATGAGTTGGTTTGTTTTCCTTCTTTTGTTTTCTGTGTTCATAATATCCAAGTACCACTAGTGGATACAATGAGACTCTCCTTGTACTCGTGTGTTAAGATGTTTTGTCTCAGTTCTACGCTCGGTGTTTTCTTTCTTTATCGCGTGAAAGAAAGAAAATATTCAGACTCGGGACTGTTTTGCAAATTCAAATGCAAATGATAAAGGGAAATAAACAGCGGTGGAAGACATTGAAGTAAATGTAGTAATAACACATAACACACTGTAATACTGTGACTATGACTAATACTGTGAATTAAAGCACTGCTTTGAGCCCTTTATTTTAAGTAAGTTGTTTATGCATACAAACACATAATGTTTGCCATGTGTATGTTTGTAGTATTGGCTCTGCATGACCCCAAGGAAAACTTTGCAAGATGTACTTCCTGCTATAGTTATGGTAGCAGTAATGTCAACTATAAATTGAAGTCAGCAACAAGTAGATTGTAAAGTTTTCTGATGCCACCCAGATCGATGTTTTGACCCTCACAGCGGCTCTCAGTGGAAGTACTATGTAGTCTTCTATGTACAGTACAAAGAAAATAGTTTCATAGAGAGGAGGGCAATATATCGAATATACTCGAAGTATTGCGGCTTGGTATGTGGTAAATGACTATATTGTGAACAACGAGTACAAATTGTTTTAAAGCTGCTGTGTAGAGCTCCGTGTCTCTGTGGAGCGGCAGCCCCGCCCACGGTGAGGAGAGAAACTCAGTGCAAACATCAACGACAGCAAAGCTCAGCAGAGAATATGCTCATTTATGTTATTTTACCTCATTTATGTGTACTTGTTTCATTTTCGTGCAATGGAATAACCATTGTTTTCCTTGTCCTACTGGCCTCTCCTTGTATCCTCTCTACTAGCTGCCAGTTCAGCCGTGTGGTCAAGAAATGGAGGACAGGGAGCATCGTCGCCAAACTACGAGGCTCCGTTGCACTCTCTGGTATGTACGCACCCGTGACCATGCAAAAATATGCACGTCTGAGATGGTACTATTTGTTTTTCCATTTTACTGAATATTCATACTCAGGCATCATTGCGGAGACTTTGTTTAGTTTCTTATTGAAGAAAATGTGTTTACACAAAGCTTTGAGTCTCTGCTCAGTAAGCCCGAGCTCCTGCCCCGTTAGAGGGACAAAGACTCAATGATCCCTAAAGTAATTAGTGTGATCTTGCTGAAGCTCCTGATAAATAACCTGCTGTTACAGTGAGGCTTCTCACCATAATGAATCGCAGAACTTCAGGGTGTAGCTGCAGCTGGATGCGGACTCCTCACCTAAACAATACCAGCACGCTTTCATCCAAACTACTGTTTTTAATGCTGAGACCCAGGGCCGCTGTGTGAGGAGTAACTACGCTTTGTTGTACAGATGTCAAAAAGGTCTAAAGGCGCTTTCACATAGGAAACGTTTTGTGCTGAGCTCACCACCGAAGTAGAGCGCACAATGACGGCACTGGTGTCACGGAGGTCAGAGCAAAAAAAAAAAAAATGGGCAGGGTTTACAAAACGTCTCCAGGCACCGGCATCGGTTTGTTTTGGCCAGGGTAGGATGTAACATGTAGCACAAAATCACCCATGAGCAGCGGCGGTACTGACGCTTCCTCTGTCAAAGCGCCCTAAAAGTTGTCATTTACAATTTGTTTTAGAAATCGTGAATCTGCTGCTACATGAGGATGTGTCAAAATCCACAGTGACAGATAGTTTTTGGCAAATAACTCAGTACTGTCTGGGAATATTAACACTTTACAGAGACAGATTGTTCAAAATTGACAGTGAAACCACTGAGTTGTCGACTTTTTAAGTTTTTCTAGTGCCAGGTAGAGGTCATTTATAATCCTTAACAGGATCACTTAGGGTTGTGCGTGTCTCAGCTAAATGTAGACGCATTTCAAAAGTGTGTCCAAGGAGTGTGTTAGTTTACTTCATAAAAATGGGCGTGGCATATATTGGGTTATAATGGGTTCATTTTGATTGGGGCTTAAAATTCTTTAAATTCAGTTCAGAATCTGACTTAGTGTGTGTGTTGTGTGTTGAGCAGCAGAGTCGTATTGAGGACCGTCTGGAGCGTTTGGATGACGCCATCCACGTCCTGCGCAGTCATGCGGTGGGACCTTCCACGGGCATGGCCAGCGGCCACGGTGACATGCACACCCTCATTGGCTCCGCCCACACGCACAATGGTGCCATGGGAGCTCTGGGCAGCGGTTATGGCACGGGACTGCTGTCTGCAAACCGACACTCCCTCATGGTAGGACCAGAAAAAGATCTCACGCCACCTTTGTGTACTTTATCACCGAGATATTCAGCTGTGTGACTTGAAGGAACGAATCTTTAACAAGTTTAAAGAACATTCACTTTGTCTCAAATGTCGGTCCATGTTGATGACCTCATGAAGCTTCTCCACGCGTGCCGAGCACTTAATTTGTTTAATCACAACATCTTGAGGTGCACAGCCATCAGTACAGATGTGCTCATGGTTGGCCTGATGTGAGCCCTGGGGGAGGTACAGTCAACACCATGTCACACCGACACCGTTGGCCACTCTGCGTTCTATAAAGTAGCCCTTACTGCAGGAAAACGGCTGCACTTCTAACTCCTCCCCTTTCACCAGAACCCCTCCCCTTTCACTCCTCTGTACTGTTTACTCTTCGACTTTCATCTCTCCCTCTCTGTTTCTTGTTAAAGTATTTACTTTGAAGTGTTGTTTTCTAAATGGAGAGCACCTGTGTTAGACTTTTTTTGTCTACTTTTTTATTTGTGTTTGTGAGCGTGTGTGTGTGTGTGTGTTGGCTGACTCCCACAGAGATGATCTTCTCACGCATGTCCAGCTCACTCTCTCTCTCTTTCTCTCACGCACACACACTCACATTTTCTCTCCTCCCTCTGTTTTCTGTCTGTCCTCCTTCCCTTTTCCTTGAAACAATCTTTCTCTCCTAATGTGTGCTCATTTCCACCTCAGAGAGATCCTGGTGTTTGGATTTACCACATGACTTAATGTTACTTTAAAGAAAATACTAAATATGAAGGAAAATATCTGAAAACAAGTTTTCCGTCAAAATTGGAGCGTTTTCTGAGCACCTTTCTGCTCCGAGGAGGGAGGGCAAACATTGCTTAACGTTTAGTTTTATGGGGTGATTTGAAGTCCAGCCCGAGAAAACATTTGGAGTTTGTTTTCAGTTAAAGGAAATGCTTTTATAAACCAATTTTCCATTAATTTTGAAAGTGCTCCAAATACACGTTTGGTTTTCAAAGTGAGAAGAGTGCATAGAATACATTAATATGTGCTTTAAAAAGCCTACACACACACACACCGCATCCTGAGAGTGTGTGTTTTAGTCTTGATTAGTGTGTTTTTCTATTACTCGGTAATCTGCAGCCTGAGTAAATACTTTCTGTCGTTCTGTAATCTGTCGTTCCTTCACTTTCTTTCACTCCCTTCACATCCTTCTCTGTCCTCTCTGTGCTTCTTTGTCTCTTTTCTGTCTTTTGGCATTTATTCTCTTGCAGATGTGACGAGTTTCTCTCTCTCCTGCAGTGATTTAGTTTTCGCTCCCTCTTTCTCTCGCGCGCATACAAACACACACACACACACACACAAACACACACACACACACACACACACACACACACACACACACACACACAGCTGTATGTAGTTTGGCAGTGTTAGTCAGACGCCTGTAGGCTGAGGTCATAACACTGAGAAAACAGGTGGTAGACTGATGTGAAAGACACACACACACTCACACACACACACAGCACCATATAAATTCACATATGCACAGTCAAATTCATGCATTATATAACCTCATACACACTTACACACAAACACAACTTCACTTTTGATGCAGATCTTTTTAAATGACTGTTTTCTTTCTGACACACTGAACGCAGACATGTTCAGTTTAGTTTGTTTTTGTTTTGTTTTTTTTATTTTGATCAGTGTGCTTCTTTTCTTTTACATTTATTGTGACACACCCAAGATGAGCGGAGAGAAACAATATTTTTACTTGAGGATATATTTCCCCTTCTTTCCTCATTTTCGTGTGTTTAACTTTTCTTTTTTTCTTGATATTTTAAGTGACAGTGAGTCTGTTGTTCTTCACGCTGCTCATTACATGGAAAAACGGCCAAAATATAGAAAACACATACCACGGAAAATATTGCTGCACTTTTCCAGCCTGAATGAGCTCTGTGTGTGTGTGTGTGCGCGAGCACGTGTGTGTGTGTGTGTTGTATTCCAGCAGGTGCTTTCTCTCAAAAGTCTAGTCGGAACAGAGGAGCGACTGTTCCACTGTGTGTGTGTGTGTGTGTGTGTGTGTGAGAGAGTGAGTGTGTTAATTCTATCATTATGATCACATGAACACTGATTTCTGTCAGATGTCTGTTAATCCCCTGAAGTCCTACGATATCATTACTAATCTGTAATGTGTTAATGTCTGGAAATTACAAATAGTAAAGTAGAAAAAGCAGCTTCAAACTGAAACGTATTGATGCTAAATATTGAAAGTTGAGGTGGTGGTGTTGGTTAAAATAAAGCTAAAATTGAATAATTAAAACGCAACACTAGTAATAAAATCAAATACATTAAATATGAATGGACGGTATGACACACTATGCAAACTATGATATTGACACAACAATAATAATAGTAACAAAAAAAAGGATTAGAAATCAGGATTTTTTCCCTCCTTTCCTGTGGCTCTCTCCTCGTTTTCTCTTTCTCACCATCATTTTCAGTCATCTTTATCCTTCTGTCTCTCTCTCTGTCTTTCATTCTCTCTCTCTCTCATTTTTTCGTTTGGCTGTCAGCCTCTGTCTCTCTCTTTTCCCATCTGTCCTTCTCCCCCTCTCTTAACAGTCTCTCTCTCTCTCGCTCTCCCTCTCTCATCTTCTTTCTGTCTTTCTCTGTCTTCCTGTTCTATTTCTTCCTTTTTCCAACTCTATTT
The DNA here is from genome assembly GCA_900303265.1 of Brotula barbata. Classification (NCBI taxonomy): domain Eukaryota; kingdom Metazoa; phylum Chordata; class Actinopteri; order Ophidiiformes; family Ophidiidae; genus Brotula; species Brotula barbata. Next base: position 191,486 of record OMNV01014153.1, read on the forward strand.
ACCTTTGTTTACCTTCTTGTCTTTCTGCCCTTATTTTTTGTCCTTATCTGTATCTCTCTATTTCTGTCTCTCCCTCTCTCACCCTCCTTCTCTGTACCACACCTTCCTCCATTATCTGTCTCTCTATCTCTTCATTTTCCCCGTCAAGCTGCCTGTCCCACTCTGACTGTTTTTTTGTCCTTCACCCTGTTTCTGGCCTGTCACTCTTCCCCTCTATC
>OMNV01014153.1:194203-213409 GCA_900303265.1 Brotula barbata
AGCTGAGCCGGCTCACACGATACCTTCACGCTCAGAGACCGTCAAACTAAATCTCAGGCTTCAATTCTGTCATTTTAATGTTGAAATATTTAGTTTGTATTAAATCTGGACGGTGACAGAGGATCATACTGTCTACATTTCTATCATTGGTGATAGGCCAGTGACCGATTGTGTCACGGAGGTCTGTGACAATTTAGAAACCAATCACAGAGACCACATAGATTTCAGAGTAAGAGTTCAAAACTGGATCACGTGACAAACAAGAGTCACATACTGAGAGAGTTGACTACAACCTCTCTACAACCTCAACCCCCAAACGTTGATTCTTTTATAAATGGCCACACGATGGTGCTGTTGAGGTTACAGAGGAGAATTTAAAGTAAAACTTCTTGAAAATGTTTGGGAGGACATAAGAAAATGAGGTCTTTTTTTCGAAAACAGCCCTTTTTTGGCTGATTAATCTGAGTTTTTCTCGTTTTGGGGAACAGTGTGTTGGAGGAAAGACTCGGAGCTGTGGGTGTTTTGGGAATCGGCCGCTGGACTTTGATGGAGTGACCAAGTGTGCTGAGAAACAGTTAAATAAACGAGTCACTTAACGCAGAGACTTAACTGTGTCCACCAGGGAGCGCTCTCTTAACGTGGTGAAGCTGCAGTCTTTGTCTCTGTGTCTTTTGTCGCTGTGTCCAGAGGATCCTCTTTGTAAATGAGCACGAGAGACAAGACGTGCAGCTCCGAACAGATGAAGAGCGCCCCCTGGTGACTTCGCTCCGCCTTGTTTAAAGTCGGTCTCTCCTGGTCTTGAGCCTGGTTTTAACTGTTTCTCACACAGCAGAGTAGAGCACACACACACTCACACAACGTTCTTCTGTTTGTTTTGTTTGGAGTCTGACAAGGATAAATATGAACAAACATAAAAAGCAATATTCAGATTCCAAGAGGAAATGCATATAGATGCAGCTCAGAAAACTTACTTTATGATCATCTTCAGATTAAAGAAATTATGATGTCAGCCAATAATTCACATCTTTAATGATAAACAGAGAACATATCTTACTTGAGCTAAAGCAGTTGGCAAAGAAACTTTTCAAACTTTGCTAACGGATGAATTTGAACTTTGGAGGACACATTTAACGAGTTAAATGAGACAAGACAGTCAAGAGTCACGATGTAAAAAAGTAGTTACGTGTTCATGTTATACAGACATAAAACATTATTTTACGTCTACTCATGCATTACAAATCTACAAACGCCCAGAAATGCTAACTGAACTCTCATCGTCCTCCTCGCCATTCGGCTCCGTAGCAACAACGATGACGAAGATCTGTCGCCAGAGCAGAAGATGGAAAGAGAGCGGGAAAGGAGGATGGCCAACAACGCACGGGAACGGCTTCGTGTTCGCGACATCAACGAGGCCTTCAAGGAGCTCGGCAGGATGGTTCAGCTTCACCTGAAGAGCGACAAACCACAGACCAAGTTGCTGATCCTGCACCAGGCCGTGGCCGTCATCCTCAGCCTGGAACAGCAAGTCAGAGGTCAGAGCCTGGACAGAAACAGAAATAAGAGTTTGAACCGAGTGGTAGAGTTAGAGATCAACGCCCGTCAGTGAGTTTGGATCAGACTAAGACAGAACCACAACAATATAACATTGGTAACTGATGATACAGTTAATGATGGAGACAATGGAGCCGGAGTGAAAGAAGATAGAACGCAGTCAGTCAGAGAGGGAAGATGATCAAGTGTGACTCTGTCATCACCGTCATTAGAGTTTTAGAACTTAACATCATGGAGTCAACATCGGTTTGTTTTCTTCCTCTTCACCTCTCTCTTCCAGAGCGAAACCTCAATCCGAAGGCAGCCTGTCTGAAGCGCCGCGAGGAGGAGAAGGTCACCGTGACGTCAGACGGAACCCCCCTCTCACTGGCCGCCGCGCACCACGCCGCTGCTGCCATGGGCGACGGCTCGAACCCCATGGGACAAATGTAAAATGCAGCAACACCTCCTCCTCCCTAAATGGTCAGAAGATTTCGTTTATCAACGAACCCGCCAACACTAATTAATTAACGAAAGATGACAAAGCTCTTAGAGCTGGTTAACTCCAACATATACAGACAGAGGAACATACAGGATGTCACCGCCAGTACAGCAGAACAGAGTTCGACATCTGCTTTGATTTTTTTATAACGTTGCGATGTTGAAGAAACAGCAACATTGATCCGTAGGGGTTCATTCAAAGGCCTAAAGACCGAGTAAGAGAACAAAAATCTCCCAAATTCTCCTCCATCCAATAAAAAGACCATGTTCTGATGGAAATTTCCCAAACATCAGGACATTTTTCACAATTTTCAGCAAACGGTTCAAATTCTCAATTCTATATTTTTGTCTCGTTGGTTCACCTTCAACCTCTGTAAGTGACCTGTAGGTGACATTGAACACAGCTCTGCTGTAAAATCCAGTGATCGGATATAAATCTGATCCAGGGCCTCATATGGTCCAAATGTGATCTGGATCCAGAAGAACACGATGCTCACAACACCGCTGTCCAGAGACCACCCACGATTATTAATTTGACACATCAGATAGTGACAAAAAAATCTAAATTGGAGAGCTGTTAGGCAGGGTTTGACCTCTCTGACCCCTCTGTACTCTGTAGTTTCACTTTATTTCACAATGACAGGCACTGCATGTGTGTGTCTGTGCGATGTTATCGTCCTTTTTAGTACAAAATATGTGTGTATACTCCTTGAGTGTGTGTCCGTATTATCCACTGTAGTTTCAGGGTTCCAAAGGTTGGCATGTTTCTGTGATAAAAGCTTCAGCTGCTTATCTGAAATCGAGTCCAGCTCAGTCTCCTCTCTGTTATTAGATTTGTACGCGTTGTGTCGACCGTGGTGCGATGTCTTGTTCTATTTCCCCCAGTTTTACACTTTCACTCTGCAGGAAAACTCTCTGTATATTTTTACCATATACTGTCTGCATGTCAAATATTGTGTTCCTAACGTTTCTCTCTCCCCCACCCCACCATCTGTCTGTCCTTCCAGGTCCAAGGTGCCAGAGTTTATCAGGATGATGAGCGACCACTTCCTCTGACGCCATTCCGACAACAACTCGACAGCCGATCAAACCCATTCGATGCTTCAGCCTGACCAATCAGATTAACCGGGACAGCAGCCAGACCAATCAAATCAGTCTCTTTCTCTCCACTCGTCTGTCTCCCATCGTCTTTTTTGCCTCCGTCTCTTCTTCTTCTGTAGACTCCACGAACTGCAGAGTTGAATTAGTTACCGCCACCATTTTGCATCTCCAGCCGAATTGAACTGGATGTGACTCTGTGGATATGTGAAAATGGCTGCCGTGACGTGGCGTCTCATAGGAACTTTGACGCCAAGTGACAAAAATGGACAACGTCTTTGGAATCACATCGTCTGAAACACGTTTTATCAGTATTCCCACTTTCAGTGAACGAACAAAAATGATTCTATATATAAGTATATATGTGAGAAAAGGAAAAACTTCTTTTTAAAAAGTGCAACTGGATGCAGGCAGTGAGGATGATTCGGGGTCGGGGGGGTTCTTCGAGAGCGGAACAGAACATATCACAAAGTGTGTAAGAGGTTAAGATTTTTTAAAAGCAAAGTTGCGCAGCTGTAAAAACACAGCGTCCGCGCTGTCACTGACTGAATGGCAATCTAGCGCCACACTGTGGATGAAGCCGTGCCTGATCTCCTCTTGGATGCAAACAAATCAGATAGATACACACAGAAACGGGACAACACACAAAACAAAAACAGCAAAACAAAACAATCCCACGAAAGCACGTAAAGACGCCCACACATTCAAGACAAAACGAGGACAGAATTGGTTCATTTAAATTGAGACGAGAACGAGTTTCCTGCAGCGCGTAGATGGCCGAGTGAACTGAACAAAAACTCGGCAAACACGTAAGGAAGGGACTTTGGTTTTGAACCGTCTGCTTTTTGACTATCATAGAAACATACAAAGAGGTGGGACGATGGAAGGAAAACACAACGTGGGGGTCCTGTCCTCCCCCTCTCATGCATTCCCAATTAAACTGCATATTTTTACATTTTCAGTGAAAAAAAAATGTTGTATTTTTGTCAATGTGTCATGCTGATAGCCACGTTAAAGAACTGCAAAACAGTGTGGAGTGAACATTTGTAATACTGACACACATACAAAAAGACCGGAGTTGTACCCAGAAGGCCTGTGTGTATCTAATGGGAGGAAGAGGATATTTAGACAATGAAGAAATCAATCATTCAATCAGCTAATCAATCAGTGAGGGACTCCAGCGCGCCTGGGGTTCGTTACAGGAGGCAGATCATTGATGCAGTCATGAAAAAGTGTACTTCTAATAGCGGCTGGAAGGAACCTGATGAATTTGTGTTGTTTGGCCCAAATGTACAGATGACAAAAAAAAACAAAACAAATGAAGACAGAGAGAGGAGGAGAAAGTCGTCAATTCCAGCAAAAAAGTCCTGTGTCAGAGTCTTTGGACATCATGTGATATTCCACAGCGTGGGCAGAGCGAGCGGAGATTGTGATTGGTGGCCGGGCCGTTGGCAGGGTGGCGTCCTGATCTCGGATTCTAAGATCGTGAAATATCTGAATTTTGTTCAGCTATTCGTCTGGTAAATCTCTTGTCAAACCTCTTATTAACGAAAAGCAATTTACAAAGCTTTCAGGTCGCCGTTTGGCTCAGTACCAAACAGGTGTTGGAATACAAAGATTCTTCTGTATCAGCTGACACGGAGCCTGGTTAAGATTCGTGTGATTAGCAAGCATCCTGAATTCAGATTTGCTCGAATTCTGCAGAGTGTTGACACCGGACATTGGTAAAAATGGCAGATTTTGACGCCGACAGGACAAATACAGTGAAAATGAAGCACTTAGGTGAATTCTAAATTCCAATATTCCAAATTTAGCACATTCCCAAAATCACAGTGTCTCTACGCATGCTTCTGATGGTTTGAAGCCTTGGAAGGAGGAATCAGACTTTATTTGGACCAATAAATTAGAACGTTAGCTAAAGAAAATGACGCCAAGAAGGTCGAGCGAGACGTGGAGAGATTTCTACAATAGTAATGCTGCGTCGTGATGCTGCAGTGGAAGCAAGGGAACAATCATCAGGGCGAGGGCCGTCTCCCTTTGAATCCCTACTTTAGTTTGCTCATTTAGTTTCAGAATCCGTTCTCAAAACCTGAGCCTTCGACCCAAAAGTCCAATAATCGAGACTTTGCCCCGAAAATATCGAAAGCCTGCGTTGTTTTGGATGTGTCTGTTGCTGGAGCCAATAGAACGACGTCCACGCCACCTCTTCATGCTGTGTCACGTTGGACTGGTGGGTACCGTCCTTTCCAACGTGGAAACATTTTCTGTGCATTATGGTGTTGAGGATGAAATTTGAGCGGGAACCTGGGCGTCCCTCAGGACTCCTGTGAGACGGGAGCGTTGCCTTTCAACAGAACAGGAAGTGGACGTGTCACTCTTTAAAATTGTGATAATCATGCAAAGTTCCAGCAACAGATCAGGCATTAGATTGTCAGAGGACATGTCCTGTGTCCATCAAACTCCCAGCAAACTGGCCGTCCTCACTCCAGGATCGTGTTTGACCACCTGTCCCATTGCTGCCATCTCCGCTGACCCAAGCCTTACGAGCCCCAAACCAGAGCCCGAGCCCCTCTCCTTGCTCTTGCCCCACCTAAGCAGTCCCAGAGATGCAATTTGAACATTCACACTTCTACCAATGTGCCTTTTTAGAGTTCATATCATTCGAGTTGCCAGAGGAGGACATTTACCTGGTCTTTTAATAGGATGCAAGCTTAGGGAAACCTGTTCTTAGTCGTTAGGTTCTATGCAGTCAGGTTTTTTAACAGACCTGGGAATTTAAAAAAAGCTAAAAAGGAAAAAAAAAGTATTTTTTGGATAAAAAAAACAAACCCTAAACTGTATTTAATGTACTGTATGCTTATATGTAAGTAGACAGCGTGTTCTGGCTTTAAGCCAATGGGACAGACGCTTAATTTAGTAAGACGAGCCCCATCCTTCCAGTCCTTCCAGTCCTCCCAGTCCTTCATAAACCCCAACACCCTTCTCCCATTCCAAGTCCCAGCCCTGTTTCCATGGTGAACAACGCGTCTCTTCTTGTATTATAGCTTAGCAGCTTTTTATCAATATTTGATCGGCTTGTCCGTAAGCCAATGTAGTCTTCAGTACAAAGTGTGTGGTTGTATGTTGTAAAACTGATTTTTCTTTTTGTTTATTTGTTTTTTTTCTCTTTTTTAAGAAGAATCTTTTTCTCTTATTACATTTTTGTCTGTTCTGGTTTACCTGTCTATTAAAAAGAAAACGGAAAAAAAAAAGTTTTACAAAACAAAAACAAGGCAATTCACCACCTGACAGCGTCGTTTTGTTGGTGGTCATTTTGACACGGTTTAAGTCCTACCCAATCAACAGGAAGGCACGGAAACTGGAAAAGAATCTATTTGAATAAATCAATCTATATATAAATGTACAAAAAATATATACAATATATAAGGAGGGCGCCATTTTTTTTCTTTTCTCTTCTGTTTCAAAGGAGTGTTTGTTTGGAGAGGAATTATTTTCTCAAAGACTGAACTGGCGGAAGTTGGCAAGGCCCCTCAGTGTTATAATTTTTTGACGGACTTTGTTGTGTTCTCTGTTGTTGCCGTGACAACACCCTCCGACTAGTACGGCGTCGTGCACAGGACAAAATGGGACCGGAGTTCCATCTGCTCCATTCACTGCTATCTAATGAAGGCAACAACACACGGACGTTTGTAAATTGTATGCAACAAAATGGCAAACTTAACCATTATTTTGAAATTGTGTACGTAAAAGTTATATTTTTACATGTAGACTGTTGTTATTTTGTGTTTTAGAAATATGTTGTATCAGGTTTTTTTCGTTTTTGTTCAAATGAAAAAGTAAAATTCCATGTGTGTTGAAAAAAAAAATGTGTCACATTGAAAATGTAAGTGAGGTCAGAATTTCCAAAATCATTTCTTAATTTTTTCAACATCATGTTTATATCTGTGGGGAACATTCTGAGGGTTCGGAAATCATAAAAAGTATATTTGATATTTGTTTCTAAGCTCATCACATTGCCATTTTTATTGTATTTTTTTCCTGAGAAATGTGTAAATAGTCACACAGGGTCCATGTGGTTTTTGTGGGACAGTAAGAGATGATGATGACGAACTTGTTTTGATTTTTAGTGAAGTCGTATTTGTCTGGTTTCAGTAGGCCGGTGCCAAACATTTACTTTTGGTCAGTGGTGCTCAGTTTGTGCTTTTCAGCTGCCAAACATCCAAAGTGTGAAACAAAATTTTCATCGCTTATACCTAGAATCAATCACCCTGCCAGGGCCAGCCGGAGCCTTTTTGGGGCTCAAAATCCTTGAAATAGAAAAAAAAAAAGGAAACGATGAAATAAAACTGGTCAACATTAACTGTTAAGTCCAATTTCTTTCATACCAGATGGACATATTTTAAAAGTACATCAAAAACTACTTCCAGCTCCCCACATCCCAAAATTTGTTACAATGGGAGAATATGTTCTAGCATTCCTTATGTTTGTTTATTCGCTATGATTCCCAAATTTGATCTCGCATCAGCCAATTATATTCCTTTGATGCGTTACTGTATCACTGAAATTTATTTTGTTGTAATCCCAAAAATTGGCACGATGTCCCTCCATTAAAAATGCAGTTGTTGGCACTAAAAAAAAAATAAATAAATCATGGACTGTATGTTTAAATTGTTCCCAAAAACGGAGCCCGTGCAGAGGTTCCATTCGCGGCTCGGTCGGGGCCTCCCTGGTGGCTGCCCTGGTTTTGATTCCTGTCTTGTTTGTTTTCTTTGAAATGAGTTCTTAATCTGAATCAGTCCAAGACCCTTGTGGACATTTTGTAAAACATTGGATCTGAGTGTTGCAGATATAGATAAGCAGGTCGTCTGCAAACAATCGTTTCAGCTATTTGCCCAAAAAGATATCGGATTATGTGCAAGGCAGTTTCAGTCGTCTCTTTTTAGTGTTTGCCGTCAAAATTGAGCTTTTTGTGAAAAGAAAAGGCTGCTTTGAATGGGACCTTACGGTGTAACACTTGGACTGAATCTGTCAGTGTAAGTGCAAATGTGTTCTTTTAAAATATTGTTATTTTTGCAAGGCTTCATTTCATTGTTTTTTTTTTTCTTTATTGTATAATCAAGTCAACCTTCTCCAGAATTACAGTATCTACATTTTTATGTTTCTATTAGCAAAAGTCAGCGTTTTCTTTTCCCTCCTTGTTGTACATACACTCCTCATTTCTGTGCCATGAGCTTTGTACTCTGTTACTCTGTACGTTTCCTGCAATAATGAGTTGAATTTCAAACAGACACTCCTGTCCTTTGTTTTCCCAGCACCACAACAAATCAGACCTTTGGTTAAAAAAAAAACAAACCAAAAGATCACAGAATCACAGAAACTACAAATAACAAAATGACCAATCAAAGGAGGTTTTTGTCTTTGGCTTCACCGTTACAGAAAGTTTAATTGATATCAACGTCCACTGCCAGATCAAAATTACAAATAAAAACTCCTGCCAGTATTTTCAATATTTTCGTGTTGAATTTTTCACCAAGTTTTTTTATACTCGTAGACATGTAAAATGAGGTATGTCTGAATTCTGAGATCTGAGATTCAAATGAAACAAGTCTTGATCATTCAGCTGTCTGAGTATTTTGATATTTATTAAATTCAGTGAAAGCATGCAAAATGATGATTAAGATGAACCGTAAATAAACTAATACACAAAAGACAACAGACCACAGAAACAGGAGACCTCAACACAAACCACGAACCTGCCTCCAACCATTTGACCATACAGTTCAAGCTACTTTATTCTATAAGAATATTAAAGATTTTGTTTTATAAGGTGACGTTTCAATATAAAACCAAAATCAATGCATCATTCTTTCTTTTTTTAAGCATTTTTTAAATGATGTTCACGTTAATGGTCATGGTTAAATTGCAAAAATGTCACAGAAACAGAACTCTACAGTTACAGTCACTCAAATCACAGATTACACATAGTTAGGTTTCAGCATATTATTGTTTTTGATGCTTGATCAAAAAAAAAAAACTCAACTGCAAAATGCCTGTGCAGAATATGACAAAAATGAGCGGAAAATGTATACACAGATGAGATTAGTTCGATTTGTTTTTGTTTTGCAGCCTTGATTTACAAAAGGTTGAGAAGGAGGAGATTTAAGATCGGATTTGATGCAGACCGATTATCTTTACATGCTCGAGTAAATCGAATTACAATTCCATAATCTGGGACTGTTAAACATATTTACATTGATGCTGATTTCAATTGAATCATTGTGTTTGTATGATCTTTGAAACAGTGTGTTGTGGTGATTATGAGTATAATCAAAGAATCAAAATGCATGTTTAACGGACTCAGCACACTTACTATTTGCTAATTAAGATAAAAATTTAGATTCAGCTGTATGCATGCACAGAATGTGAAGTCCTGTAGCAATAAATGATACGTTATTACAGAACTTCACATTCCTGAACTTGTGTATCAATAAATGTGTCATTCTTATGATGGCGCGTTCACTGCCTCCTGCTTTTTATGCATCACAACGCAGTAGAAAAGAGACACACAGTGGCAGTCTCTAGTGGAAAAGATTCCTTAAAATCAACAACATCCAGGGCGAGAGCTCCCTTTCTGTCTCCTCTGTGTCCAAACAAATACTAATTTCATGTGAAATTTCACAGGAACTCATCACTTGTATCCATGCTGTTCTTATTCGCCAGAGGGTAGAGACGATGCTGCGGAGTCGCGTCCCGCTACCTGCAGCAGCACACAAACAACCAGGACCATGAGCAGACAAAGAAGAGGTGAAAATTAGCGTTCTGGAAAGAAAAATCTAATTTCAGCATGTTGACATCATGCAGTGTCCGAGGGAATTTGTTTTCCAGCTGACCTGAACCGTTTCTTTGTTGCTACTCGTCTCCTCGTACGTTTACTGAACCTCAACTGCAATCAGACGATAAGAAAGCTCCATTTTCTATGTGCTTTTTGCGTGTTCTCCTCGTGTCAGCGTGGGTTTCCTCCGGGTACTCCGGTTTCCTTCCACCTCCAAAGACACACATCTTAGGTGAATAGGAGTATCTAGATTGACCATAGATGGATGGAAGTGTGATTGCGTTCACTGTCTCTATGTGTCGGCCCTGTGATGGACTGGTGACCTGTCCTAGTTGAACTCTGCCTTTCTCCCACACTGGGACAGGCCACGAGCAGATAATGGAGGGATACGTGCACCACTGCATAAAAGCACAGCCATCCTGGTTGGTGTCTTTGTGGGGGCTCCAGCCCGGGAGCATCCACAGCAACAGTGCCTATGACCCCAATACAGGAAGTACCGGGGAGTACTGGGCAGTATTGACGCTTTTCAAGCACTTGAATTACATGAACAGACATAGAAATGAATGGAATTAGAACAACTTGGAATGAATTTCTCCACAGCTGGAATTAAGTTTGGATCATTTGGACTGAAGTTATTTCATTTTAATAATAAGTATTTGTTTGTTTAACTTTGAACCAAACCACCAGAGGGTGATATGACTTAATGCCTTTTCCATGATAGGAAGCATGACAACAGACACTCATTACTCATCAACAGCTCTGTCAGAAATGTTCAGAATCTCACAAGATTCATTCCGTCCGGTAAAAAAATTCACAGCTCTGATCATAATCCTGAGCTGTAATGTCAGCCGTAGGCAGTGAATGAAAGCCGACGTAATGGAAAACAAAATTGACTATGCAATACACCGACTTTATACTTTAAATTTAGAGATTAAATGGCTTAAACGTGTCAAAGTAATAGTTTGATTAGCTTCCTTTGTGTCCTGAGTTTACGCTTACAGGCCTGCACAGGTTCCCCTGCCGTGATTCATTCAGGAACCAGTTGATGAGGGATAGCCCCTTGTGTCTGTGTGATGATGTTGCGCAGGAAACTGGATTACGCAGATTATTCTTCATTTCTGACTCATTGGGTGAGTTTGTTCTGTTCTCGCTCCAGGCAGGGTGATGAGGCAAAACGAGAAAGCAGAACAAAAGGAAGAGTATGTGTTAATACTTGGCATTACACCTGCATGTAAATCATAGCCTTGACATCAACACTTAAACACACTTAATCTATACCCCAACACCCATCGATGGTATGGAGACTGAAAGAATACAGAGAACACATTTATGGGATGTTTGGCCAAGTTATACCCCAGAGGATCCAGGGTCTGCTTGTGCCTGCGGTGTGGACCCGTCCACACCCTCGCCCAACGATCTCACCGAGTATGTACGGGATCGAAAATATGTGCGGGCAGAAGTGAACATAAGAATAAAACTAAATGGGAAAGCAGCATGTTGGCTGTTTCCATACGTAGCCGATGTCTGGCTTCATTAAACCCAGAACACATTTTGTTTCTTCCTGGTGCTCTGGTTTCCTCCCACAGTCCACACGGCGCACATAAGAGGGGAAGAAGAGTTGGAAACACTAAAGTGCCTGTTTGTGTGAATTAGTTTATCTGTTTGTGATGAAATTGAGAGTCCTGCTCCCCACAGCCTGCAGTGGACAGATAAGGGTAAGATAAGATAAGATAAGATAAGATAAGGTTTTCCCCAAGTGTGGAGAAGAGAAATGTGGTGGAGGTATAAATCAATTCATAATTCATTTAATTCAATAAGTCTTGATTTGATCACATAAGTTTAGGCAAATTCGAGCGGTCCCTCTTCTGCCTCGAGTCGAGCTGTGACGTCAGTTAGGCTAAACATACGAGTTGGAAACGATAAATCCACACACCCAATCCTGCCCTGTTCCTGCCTGTGTACTCTGCTACATGCTGGTTAGTCAACAATAACACTGTTACCTGTGTTAGCTCGTACACACTGCAACACAGCGGAACAATGGAAAACAATTGTAAACAAACAGGCTGGATCCATCAATAACAACCTTACCACCTGTTACCCAATAGCTGGCATGGCTGACAATAAGGACCAATTGACAAAAAAAAATACCAAAACTGGGATTAAACCAATGTTGTGGCCCTCCTGCCCACTGTGTGTGTGTGTGTGTGCACATTTAGAGCAGCCGGTGTGGATCGACACCATGACAGAGGAAACTGATGAGTGTCTGAGAGGCGGTGGTCCATCGCTCCTCTCGTAAAGCTTTGCCATCGTCTCTCTTCAAAGACGTTTCCAGCGTGTTGGAAAGTTTGACAGCTTCACCTTAAACCTGCTGCGGCTCAGCTGGATTCTTTAGGATGCACGCAGCAGATGTTTTTTTGTCATGAAGTCATCAGGTGTGGCCCTCTGGAGGGATTCCAGCTCTGTTGGGTTGCTTGGCTCATAAACTGCTTGTAGCACTACTTCTTTGATTTAACATATCTGAAATTGTTCGGTAAGTTAAAGTGTAATGAGAACTGACATGTTAAGTTTTTTAGCAAACGTTTAAGTCGAAGCAGTTCTGGCATCAGGACGGATGGATGACGCGTTGTTTTGTCTAAGATGTACCACAGGGGGGAATACTTGGTTTTCCAAATGAGTAAAAGCATATTCAGTTAAAGTGAGTGTGTATTCCACGTAGTAGTAGTAGTAGTTGTAGTATTGGAAAACAATGACTTGGACCCACCACCACGAGGCCAAGTAACAAACTGTTTAAGTTTTAAGTCCTAAATATTTTAAGTCATAAAGTAATTCAAAATAGAAAAAATCATTTCCTTTTAAACATTTTGTATACAAACACACCACTGGCAATTATAAACGTTTGCATGATTGAATCATAGTAGGTATCCACGGTCTCCTCTCATTTAAAGTTAAATGTCTTCCATGTCAAAGTAATAATAGCAGTGACATAAACTGATTTTGAATATGTATGTAGTTACTCTTTTATCGATGTTAAAGTGTGTTATGTGGATTTTTTTTTCATCGCAGACATGGTTTCCATTAAACAGCAGAAAGCCTGAAGCAGAGCGTTTATATTGAATATAGTTTTTATTGAATTGGTCACATCAGAGAAATCTCCCTTTCTATTTATGAAATAAATATATCTCTGTGAACTTTGTTCCTAAAGCAACATTACACACAAAAGGATCAACCTGTGTGTGTGTGTGTGTGTGTGTGTGTGTGTGTGTGTATGGGAGAGAAAGCAAGTTTAAACAAGAAGAAATCCACCGTGACTGATGTGTGCTAAATCCTCTGAGGACTTTTTACAGAATTTTCAAAAAATGTTCAAGAAGACAAATGTCTTAATCTGTCATTTTCCTTTTTCATCATTTACAACCACTCTCAGCAGTGTGTGTGTGTGTGTGTGTGAACAGCGAGCGGGTTTTATGTTGTTGCTGGTTTTTCAGGGTGTGACTGTGTTTGCGTGCTGCAGATGGGAGTGTCAACTGAGCCAACCTGTACTCAGTGATAACTCACTGTTGCATTTACATAACCCAGTTAAACTAACATACAGGGGTTGAGTGAAAAGTTCTGAGCCTGACCCATTTTGAAGTGAGCAAGTCTAAAATATTTCAGTGAGGTAATAAAATTCCAGAGGGGTTTTTCATCTAAGCTCAGTGATTCAAACTTGAGAAATGCTGAGAAACCAAAGGCTGAGGTATGTTTCAGCGACATTGACAAATGCCATTAAAAACTGTCACCTTTTCCAACAACAGAAAAATCCTTTTATGATGTCATGTTCATGACTGGGGCCAGGATTTTAGAAATACTGACGACCAGCCACACCCTGCTAGACTAGACACAGAAACAACAGCCTGTCAAATGTTCCACTCATTTTGGCTGTTTATTTTGTCTTAAAAATAGAGTTAAAATCCAACACAATCATTCTAAAAACATTGAAAAACCCAATCGCTGGCTGAATGTATGTCAGCATGAAAGACAACAGTGATGGGAAATAATGATATGTTATAGCTATGTTGGGCTCAGAACTTATCAGTCAACCTTAGTTCGGGCGGTGACACTCAGTTACATGAAGGGTTGACAAAATGTAGCCTGTGAAATGTGGCAACTTAAATCATAATAAGTCATTATTGGTGAATGGAAAAGACGTGAAACATAAAAACCAAAAGGACATTCATATTTTTTAGCACTAATATTGTAATATTTGTCAAGTCGTATTTAGTATTTCTTGTAAAGCTGTAATTGTATTTTCAGTTTATCATTGCATACATAGACATCCCACAAACCAAACACCTGCCCTGATGTCTGATAGTAGTTTGAGCCCGCAGACAGACAAATTAACAAAAAACAGATTTACATATTATCAGTGTTTGTGTGTGTGTGTGTGTGCGTGTGCGTGTGCATGTGTGTGCGTGCATGAATAGGTGTGTTTCCAGCTTAAAGGAATGTGAGGCGTGGTTGCCAGCGTTGCCCAACACAAAGCAGCTTCAGTCCAATGCCGTGGCAACCAGTGGTTGTTGTTTAACTATTGTACTGTGTCCTCTGAACTGTAGGAAACCACCAGTGTGAACGGAAACCTGTGATTTTATTCTCATACATGTCAGAAAACAGCACTGAACACTGCACTGCTTTCAAATCAGAATTAACTTTGTGTCAGTGATTTATGTGAAGTTGCTCGATGAGCTGATGAGCGATAAATGTCATCATGTTATCATTAACAATTTTGAAACAATTTTCGGAAAAATTTTACCCAAACTTGGTCACTTGTTTTGTAAAATTATACATTTTTGAGATACAGTATTTGGGTTCTACTTCCACCAGGCTGTGGTAGACTTTAGAGTGGACCCATATGGATCCATGGAACCATTGTCAGCATAACGTTTGATTAGATACAAATATGTACATCCTTACCTCTCAAGTGACATTTTACCCTGAAACGGTTGATCGGTTGCTATCCAGGTGCCCTCACATGTCAGTTTCCTGTTTGTCAGATATTGCCCCATAACATGAGGTAGTTGAGAGATTGTGTCAGAGCAAAATTAGGAGGTGACACAGGTGACACTGTAGATAGATAGATAGATAGATAGATAGATAGATAGATAGATAGATAGATAGATAGACAGACAGACAGACAGACAGACAGACAGACAGACAGACAGATGGCCCTGTGCCTAGTGCCAGTCAGGATCCCTGATTGGCACTGGGATGTCTTGTTAGCAGAGGAGTGACTTTGAGGTGTGTTTACTGTTTGTGTTCCAACACAGACACATTTACAGAAACTCCCTCTCTAATGACTTTATGAGTCAGCTCTGATGGAGGCATGCTGATGTTTACAACTCATTTCGGGATTTTATCAATGCATGCATCCCCCACTTGTGACAAAGATTGATAACGATGGAGGCCTGATCAAATAAGTGTGTATGTTGTGTTGGATAGCACATTGATACAGTTTCCTCATATTTACTGAACAGAAAAAGTGCAAAAAGTTGGAGGGTTGAGACTTTGAATATTCCTGTTTTGTTTGACACGGCCTTCATGTGAAGGCGGTGCTTAGAAATATTAAAAAAAAGAAATCAAAAGAGAAACAGTCTTTGTTGACCCACAATTTACCAATTTTCTTCACAAAAATGATGTGTTAATTATAAAATATTGATTATTTATTTAGCTATTCCCTTTGTTAATAATTTCCAAAATCCACATTTTCACATCAACAAGTCTTGCTTTGCCATATATTCCCCCATCATTTTCAAAGATTTTCGAATTTTATCATCATCTTTTTTTTTTTTTTCAACAATAAATCTTCAGTTTTGTACTGAGCGACCCAACAGTGGCACCAGCTAAGGACAGAGAGGAAACCGGATGCATGAAGGGACAAACATTCCAGACATAGTTGCATTTTGGTGAGACTGGTACAAGAGATTTCCAAACATGGTGACAGAGAGAGAGAGAGGGAGAGAGAGAGAGAGAGAGTGAGTCAATCAACAAAAGTTAGGACGGGCGGAGAGGTAAGACAGTAGAAGTTTAGTGTGTGTGTGTGTGTGGCAGGTGCAGCTCGGGATCCTCCCACAAGACAACGTGCTGTGATCAGGAAGAGGCAGCTGTCAGTCCGTCACAGAGCAGCACGCCGGGAGCACCGGGACCAGGTAAGAGCTGCTCTTTACAGCCAACACTCAAAGCTAAAGGAGTCAGTGTGACCTTAGTGTGTTCTCTCAACGTGCTTAGGATAAATAACCGCAGCAAAATGTTTCATAATATAACAAAAAACACACACGATGTCAGCGTGATCACTGCGTGGAATACGAGGAATGTTTGGAGGCATTTTGTCACAAAGACAGCACGACCGGTTTGGATTGACTATTCTGGTACAAAAGCAAAGGAATATGATGGGAATGTTTTAGGAATTCATACAGGATTATTATTGAACTGTCATACTTTGTTGAGTGTCAATTTCTTATTTGATTATCAATGATACGATTAACAAGAAAGTATAACAGATAGAATGTTTGACAAAGTAAGGAACCATCGCAGAGATAATATCATCCATCCCTGTAGTTGATGTTAAGGATTCCACAGCAGATAACAATACAGTCAGTAAGGTTTGTAAGGATAATTATGACTACAATACAGTCAGTAAGGTTTGTAAGGATAATTATGACTACAATACAGTCAGTAAGGTTTGTAAGGATAGTTATGACTCAAGTGCTGCTCTGTGAGGCGTGTTCATGATATTTATTTAATGTTCGAGTACAACTTCAAGTTAAAAGTAGTAACAAAAACCAAAAAAAAACCAACAACAGATGATTGTGGGGCCTTGGTGGAGATGAAGTCTCTGAGTGGTTGTAATAATCGATAAGTGGCTGTCAATTAAGCCTCTCCTATCTAAGCACTGCATAGCTGACATATTTAACATATCTAACATGTTTAGCATATTCGAGCATTGATGGGCTTTACACGGCATTTAGCAGCCAGGTGTTGGTGGAGCAGGGAGAGACGGCTGCTGTGGCATTCCAAAGTTTGATCACTCCTCAATCCTCACATAGCCTAGAAATTCATGTTAAGGACGTTCCAAAAGCTCTCATTTCTGCTCTGAGGCTTGCTGGAGGAGCGATGAGTAAGATTTTCCCGTCTATAATCACAGAGACATCCCATCAGTGGAAATCTGTTTCTATCATCTAAATTAGACTTTATGTGAGTCAGTGTGTGGTTAAAATGACTGATGTGTGTTCAGGAGAACATTTCACATGTTATTGTCATGCTGGGAAAATAAATGCAACACAAAGGAGCAGCCAGGTTTGACGGTTGCGCTGATGTCATCAGTAAATGACACCACTTCAGATGATGTTTCATTTTTCGGAAAAGAGCAATCAGAATTGAGCGGTGATGATTGATTTGATTCGGTGCCAGTCTGTGCAGGATCAAACTTGCTGCTGTTTCACAACCATTGACAGTTATACGCTGTCAGATGTGTGACATAGCTGAAGTGTGAGTTGGTGATCTCAGGGTGTTTCAGTGTAGGACAGGGCGAGCTGACTGTACTCTGTACTGTGTTCTGATAACACACCAAGAACACACCTTTATCTTTATTTCAGCTGGGTGGAGGCTGCAAATGTCACTTACTGTGGCTCCAGCGTGAGCCCTCAGAATGATTAATAGTTAATTAATGACAAGAATAGTACTCAGAATAACAAACCTGACTGGACAGAGGGGTTGGCTTTGTTTTTATTTTCTGCTTTTCTTGTTTGTGTGGTATCTTAGATAAACAAGGTGTTTTAACCTTTGATTGAAACTTGATTTTTGGATTTTCCTCAGCACAGTTTTTGCACTGATTCACATGCAGGCTTTTCACAAGGGTTGATTGATCGTGTTGTGAACCTAACTTACAAGTTTCACCTGCACCTAAGGCTTTCTGAGCAGTATGAGATGCACAAACTAGGCCAGCATACAGAGATAGCAGCCAGCATGTACATATATATATATATATATATATACAGTATGTGTGTGTGTATTTGCTGGCTGTTATCCATGACCGTGGCTTTGAACAAGTTCCATAGGTACCCCCTCATTAAATTTCTGTTTCGCATGCACGTTCACTTCTTCTTAAATATGTGAAAGGCTTTAGCTGGAGCCCTTCTTGCATCAGATGATGATGTCACATCAACTTAAAAAAAAAATCAGGAGGTCCAGATCATAGCATCTGGACCCCCTGAGCATCAGTATGAGGAATCGTGCAACACTTTTAAGACGTCATTACATAAGAAATCTGCTGGGCTCACAACTTTTCAATCACATCTTAGCCATGTCATTTCTTGTTTGTTAGGTTATTGTTACATAGTGAATTGTGATTTATGTTCCAGATGAGGACACGATGGCTGCCTGATCCGTCTAAAGGGTTGCTAGTGTTTATTTTGGAAATCAATGAATCAACTGATTAATTTACTTATTAATCGTGTAGCTAATATTTGTACACTGAGTTTGTGTCCACCAGAGTTTCTTACTGTAAGACAAAGAGGAGAAATTAAAATGACTATAATGATAGTCTAATAATCTGAAAGTGAAACGTTGACTGTAATCTGTGGAACTTGTAGTATGCGGTTCATTCTTCATTAAAGATAAAGTCTAAAGCAGGTTAAAGTTGCCAAACAATTAGAAAAACAATGAGAGTTGTTGAAAAAGACTGCAGGAGTTGTCTGAGTTTAACGCCGAGTCAGGTGCTGTGTCTCCGTTCGCTACTTTCCCGATCGATGTATGGTTCTAATGTTCCCCGTGTGAGCAAAAAAAGTGAAGGTAATTGTTCAGGTGTCATTTCATTGTTCGGTGGTGTGGTGCTGGATTTTTGCCAATGGCGTTTCCTTTCAGAAAGACATGTTTATTGCATGTTTAACCGTTTTCCCAGGCAGAGGAATGCAGTATCTCAGGCTTAATATCTGTTATTCGGTGTCTCTCCACCGTTCTCACACTCCCTTTCTCATTTCTCTCAAACACTCTCTCTGTCTTGGTAGTGGACAAAATGCTCCATCCATACTTGTTATGAATTATTCAAAGTAGTCGATGGAAAGCTTCATCAATTTCCTGGAAATTCAACATAATTGAAACATTTCTTAAGAATGAAATGAAGAAACTCTTTGGATCCACTTCATTTGTAAATCTGTCGTCACAAGCAGCATTCTAGTCTTTCGCTTTTCTCCAAATCACTCTCACTTTACCCCCCC
>OMNV01014153.1:213429-223552 GCA_900303265.1 Brotula barbata
AACAGTTAACCAACCAGCCCAACAAGAAAACACACAACTCTCACCCAACCCTCCCTGTTCTCTTTCTCTCTCTCTCTCCCTCTCTCTCCTCTCTTCTTTTTTCCCCTTTTTACACTGTCACTCATTTGTTAACCTTCCAAAAATGGGATTCATGAATAAATACAAGTAGAAATGTCCTGCGTTTAAGTAAAGGATAACATTCAGGTGACCAGATGTCTCCGTTTTTGTCCTGTCCATGGTGGTGATTGTGATTGGTTTACACTTTGCAAGCTTCAATCTGAAAACTGCCTGTGGGGATTCAGTAACAATGTGTTTTTAGCATCAAATCTTTGTTTGCAGCCTGTGTATGTGCGGTGTTATGGATCCATGGCAATTTACCTAATAAAACTAAGTAGGACAGAGACAGTGTGTTCTCACACCTGTGTGCCGTAGTCTTGTTGAACTCCTTGAACCTGGCTACATTTGGTTTCAGCAGGTCAGATCATGGTGTGAACCCAGAAAGCTGACCCAATTGAGGAAGTGGTCCCAAACGCCCTCTGCAGACTGAAACAACTACAACCTAACATCTAACATTAACATCTAGACCGTTAGCATGTGGCTGTACAGAAAGTGCTCAATATGAGTGCCATTCTCCATGTTGGGAAGTTGCAGAGACGTCCTGATATTAGTCACAGATCTCCTGAGTGCCCATGATGTCTTGGTCTACCTGTTCAGTTGCATTGTTTACCAATTACCTTGTGAGGATCTGAGCTGATGGGAGCCCCCACAGCCCTCTGATCAGGGGCTTTAGTCTGTGACACACAGATTGGCGTGTGGAAATGTTGTGTGAATGAGTTGCACCAGCATGTGACAATACTCAAGTTATACTCAAGACTCATTTAGATGGTTTCACTGGACCGAAAGTGATTAGTCAGTAATACGATGTGAAAAAGACAGCATTTTACGTGCAATAACGGTTAATATTCTGTACTAAATAACGTTACAGTATGTATATAGCTTGTGTCTCAGGTGTTCCACAGGATTATTATTTCAGAGTAGGGTGTGACCTGCTGTAGTTTAGTTTGGAGGCTTGTTTCTGTTTGATCTGCTGCAGCTCTGCCCAGACAGGCTTGCAAAGAATGAAATAACAACCACAGAATTAACGTTAGTAGAGTAAGAGTAGTCAAGCAACACATTTCAGGAAATGTTTGCTTTACAGTCAAACTCTCCACTGATTTTGATCATTTGTTGGCCCCAGTTATCAGTCAGACACCTAGCATTTAATGCCTGCTGTGGATTAGAGATGACTATGATGTCATATGAAGACTTTCTCTCACTACAGACACTCAACCGTCTGAACTCACTTACAGCATGGCTGCTGTGGTTGAAGACTTGACGTGCATCACAGCTTGAAGCTGCAATATTTAGCAGACTGCAGATCTATCACATCCAAGTTTTAAGTGGACACAAAGGGCTGAAATGACTGAATGTTATTGTGTTTGTTTGTCATGGTCACACGACAACTGAGCCAGATAGGCCCCATGTCTGCACTGCACATCCTTAGCCGCTGCTTGTGGGACCAGAGTGAATGTTTAAGAGGGTTCAAATCATTTTTAACTGGCTGCTATGAGCAGAACTGTAAACATACATAAATGAAAACAGTGAGTGGATTATTTTAGATGGATTACTCTGTTAACGATTATTGATGGATTATTATCATATCAAAATGTGCTACAACATTTCATGACTTATGGTCACTTTGCTTTGCTTCATGGACACTTTTTAAAATGATTGCATCTGTGCGTGTGTGTGCATGTGGATTCCCAGTACATTGTTTCCCATGGGAAGATTGGAAGTTCTTGTTTATGTGTTTGTTATTGAATAGGTGATTAGGTGATGATGTCATTGTTCTTGGGCAAACATGTCCCCAATCTTGCAGATACCTGTCCTAATGAGAGAGAGAAAGAAAGTGTGTGTTTGTGTGTGTGTGTGTGTGTGTGTGGGTGTGTGCGTGTGCGTGTGCGTGTGTGTTGTAATGTAGCCAAGCCAAATCGTCATCTGCGCATCAAAGTGATGACGTTGCTCTGTGCTCGGTTAATGGAGGTTTCAGGCACAAGGCGACTCATACACACGCGCAGACAACAAGAGAGACACACAGTCAAAACACGATGGAGAGAGGCGTGTTTTAGGCCATCACCTTATTAATGAGGGAACAAATTATTCTGACTTCATTTAAACACACTCACAATACTTTTGAACAATTACTATATATTCGGAAAATATTTCAATAAATTCACACATGAAGCAGCTGATATTTTTTATTAAATAACTATAACATGGACTATAGCATCCCCTCTGTAAATACGTTTTAAACTTCATTCTTCCCACATTTTTTCTTGAATATAGTTTGAAGAAAGCAGCAGCATTCCATGAGTGAAAACAGACCTAAGTGTGAATCAGCGGAGTCCATGTGTGAAGTTCAAAGTTGCTGCATGCTGAATGTCATTGTTCAGGGCGTTGTCTGTGTCTGACAGCTGTCAGGATGTTTCTGTGTACGTTTGTCCTCTGTCATTTGTCTTCATTCTTCTGCGGGATTAATTTGTGTTCTTTTCGTGTTTGTAAGAGACAAACTGAAACATCAACTGAGACTCAAAAACCATTACGGCTGCTCAGCCAGAAGCCTGAAGAAGATTCTAAATTCTAATTTTTATAAATAAAAAATTAAATTAAATTATATATATATATATATATATACTGTATGTGTGTGTGTGTCAACAACAAAAATTATTATTAACCTAAATAATTTAAATTTCAAATCAGGAAGAGTAAAGAAGTCAAGGCAATCGTGAAGATTATTCAGTTTATCAAATAAATAAATATATTAACAAATTTAAAGATAAATGAAAAATATCAAATGATTATTTAAACATTGTAAAAATGGTTCCTTACTCTTACATTATTTGACGGCACTTTTTAGAATTAAGTACTATATGATAGTGTCTTAGAGACAGTTGAAGATGCAGCTTTGAGTAGCTGAATGAGATGAATTTTTCTTTACATATATCTCTTGACCTAAAATGATACCTTGAGGAATGACACAAGTCACTCACTAGTATGGGAGGTGCATGTTTGCTGCCCTTTCTGTACTGACATGTCTACATCTCCACCTGACAACCGGAGCCTTTTATGAAGATGAACTGCGGGCTGGCACCGTTCAGTTAGGTCGAACAAATAGCCTATTGTTGTCTGCATTCTTTTGTACTACAATTTATATGTCAAGTTGCTTTGATACATGGAGGAACACCCTTAGGTGGCTGCTACACTCTGTCAATCATTATAGCAATCAAATTCAGTGGGGAAAGAACTTGCAGAAAAATAAAGATACACTGTGATCTTCTTTGTCATCTTTTCCTGCCCTCTGTTTTATTCTCACACACAATTTGTCAATAATAAGTAGTTTCATTTTTTATTTTTTTTGAATGTTTGCATGCTCTTCCTGTGTCTGTGTGGGTTTCCACTCCGGTTTCCTCCCATCTCCAAAGACATGCAACTTAGGTGAATTGGAGTATATAAATCGACCATAATTGTGAATGGGAGTGTGACTGAGTTTGTCTCTATGTGTCAGCCGTGCACTAGACTGGCGTCCTGTCCAGGGTCTATTCTGCCTTTTGCCCAGTGACATCAAACAACGTCCACGATCCTTGATAAGTTTCTGCTTTAGGTCAGCTGTATCACTGCACTCTTCACGGGACAGATGTTGACTTCACTGTGTCCACAGATTTTTCTAGAGAGATTCCAAAATCCAACGGCACTGTATCGTGCGTACAATTTAAGTACAATCTAGACCTTGGTGCAACCTCCCAGTAAATTAGATTCTGTATTTGTTTGCCGGTTCACAAAAAAGCAACCAACACCTTGATATCACATGAGCTGTGACGTTGCCTGGTCTATAAGTCAATAGCGTGTGTTAAAAGTTGAAGATGTAAAAATCCTGGTTTTATGCTGCAGAGGGTTAAAATGACTCAATGTTACAAACATGTGAACGTAGAGGACTTCATGGGAAAGTACCAAGGTGGATGGAGCGGACAGGCATGTGAGGAATGAGGGCGTTCACTGCATGTGAATGTTACCATCACACATAAACACACCCTCATTGTACACACATTTGCACACACACACGTAAAAATTGTATGGAATGGTAATATCACATACTTGAGCACTTGAAGCCCTCAGGGAGTTGGACGCACTCAAGCACACACTTAAACATGTGTGCTTCTCTATCAATGTGATACAGTGGAGATGTAATTCCAGCTCTGTGTGTGACACCGCCTGTGCCCTGTAAGTTTGTTATGCCCATATCAGTGTGGTGTTATGTAACAGAAACATCCGAGAGACGGTGTCTGGTCAAACCACTCCCATTAAACCACACTTGGTTTCCTTTGACTGATTTTGAACTTACTTGATAGTGGACGAGGTTTTAAAACGCTGATGGGAGTGTTGCGTCAACATTTAGATTTTTTTTTGTGGTGATGCTCTTCCTTTGTAATATTTATAATAAACTGTGTGCTGTGAGTTTACTGATATAAAAATTTGACTAGAATATTGAAATTTAAATAGCAAAATCACTGAAATGACTTTGCTGCTCTACCATCATAGCCATGATTAGAAGAAGAATCAGGGCTTTTGCCTTTATTTGGTCATATTCTGTATTTTTTTCATATGGAAATGAAATTTGATTACTGCGTTTAACCCTCACATGGAGCAACTCACATGGAGAGCACTCTACCGCTGAGCCAGGCCACCCCTCGTTAGGATGACCTGCTCGCTGTGGCCCTGATCTGCTTATTTTGGTAGTAAAGATTTCTATAACCAGATAGAATGATAATGGCACCTGTCATACCCACTGGTTTGGCATTTTTCTGTTTAAAAACCGGCACTTGATCTTTATCTCCCCTTCATGACCAGTCAGTCTACCACTGGAAAACAAAGTGGGATGGAAGCCTCCATGTGCTGAATCTGTTTTTAATGGAAAAGACACACTGTCCTCCTCATTTTCAAAGCTCTCCACAGACTGGAATGTGAATGGAAAATCCATGAAAAAACTGGAAAATCAGAAACAGGAGCACCTTCATATATTTGTGGGACTATATCTCTGATATATAACCTTGGCAAGTGATCAGAGAGGGAGATGTCCTTCAAGGATTCAGGTCGTAACACGTTATGCAGTGAAATCTTAAATCTCAAGTTAAAGTTTAACAACACCTTAGGTTCCACCCGGACTCACCTGGATGCTCTGCTTAAGGAAATATTCTGGTTACTTATTTTGTACAACTAAAGCGCCTAAAACATAACCTGAAGTTTCTGATTGAACTTGACAGTAGCAAAATAAAAAGCGATAGGCCAGCAATCTTCCATTTGGGGGAAGGGTAAAGATCACCAATGATCACTTTTCTATATACGGATGTGTTTGTGCATCCCTCAAATCATGTTCTGTGTTGTAATATATCCACATTCATTTTTCATATTTGGAGCAGCACACTGTCAGGAGTTGATTGGTCAAACTTGGAGAACCCATTATACACACAAATACTCACAAAATGCAACAAATATGATTAGTTGTGTACTTGCAGCATCGTCACTAATTGTTGTTTCATATCATAATGCTATCGCAGTGTTAAATGACTCATCGCACACACTTTTGTTGTGTTGTTTTGTTTTCCAACAAAAACAACAGCACCTTAGTGCTAGGAATAATTTGAGCTTCTGTAAATGCCTCAGAATGCATTTTTGCATGTAAAAACACTATTCAATGCCTTTTATCACATTTTCTGTGTTCCAAATTACACATTTCCCACCTTAACATAATGTTCTGGTCAAACCATTCGGGTTTGGGTCAAAAGTACTTTTTGCAGCCAATTTTCTGCATCTCGTAATTTCTTCTCCTAATGGATGCCTGAAAGTCCTAATTATTCATCTTTGTCATTTAGAAAGTGCCACTGCGCCTTTGGTGAAATGCTTCTTGGTGCATTTTTGCATTTTATAGCTCCTTGTGTTTTTTCTCCAAGTTTTAATGAGTGTTGTTTTGCATTATGCAGAACCTCCAGGCTCCAATTTGGCATCTGGGAGAGTTGGCTTGACTCCAATCCTGTGGTCACCCCATGCTTATTACTCATTAAGGCTGGTTGGAGGGCTGAGTGGGTGCTGGGTGCTGGAGAGTGTAGTGCTGCTGCTGCTGCTACTGTTGTTGTTACTGTTGTTGTTGATGATGATCTAGTTATGGAGGTAAATGAGGAGTAACAACAGTAAGACTTTGAGGACGAGAGAATCTTTTGTCCCTCCGTCTTTCTGTCTGTCTGTATACAGTATACATTAGAGCAATAAAAAGTCACAACCAATAAACTGGCTTCAATATACAGTAGTAACTTTTCCCGGTCTTCATCAGGCAAACAACCATGCAGTGGAATAAAGAGCAATAGATACCCACAGAATAAGATCCTCAATTAGGTGATCACATTATGCAGGGTATAAAACAAATAAAGCCATATGGCACTACTATTGAAAAGTAGTGGCAGTCGTTAACTTTCTAAGTTCTGAGCCTGATGCAAAATGAACAGAGCAGGTCTGTTTTACAGTACGGTGGAGGTGTTTTTCATTTGAGCACAATGTTTCTATCTTACACGTTCCAGAGGTGCCCAAGGCTGTGTGAGATGAACAAGACGGACAAACAAGGCCAACATATGGTGATACGTATGGTGATGGGCTTTGAACTATAGTTCACAAGCCATGATACACCCTCAGACTTTTAACTCTGCCCACGTCTGGCCTGATGAAATCGTATCAGCTATGGAGTTTTTTTTTTCCCAACAATCCCCAATAGACAGCCTCTACATCATTAAACGACTACAGAACACAGTACGATATATAGCCATATTCATGCTTCCCCTACAACTGGGCAACCACATTCAACTTAAAGGAGCAAGGAGTATCCACACTGATCGGCGTTCTCCTGCGCTTCAGGCAGTACTGCTATGTCATTAGAGGAGACAGTAATGTGCAGTTTTAACAGCCAGGACTTTCTGATAGAGATGAGATTAAAATCCCCCACAGTTACAGCCCACTGGAAAAAGTTGTCACAACAAGGCAGTTGCATGTATTCTGTGATGCCTCAGAAAAGGCATACGACTCTGTGGCTTATCTGAGGGAAGTTGATGAAGAGGAACATACTCATCTGACCTTTGTCCTGGCCCACTTTAAAGTAGCACCTAAACATCAGCCCACAATGCTTCAAATGAATTATGTTCTGTCCTTTCTGGAGCCCAGCTGGTCCAACGTCTCCAATCAGAACTCACCCTTCACAGTACCCAGACTCCTCCGTCCAATTCTCTTGAACATACTGAGATTGAAAACCTTGCTCAGCAGTTCAGACTTTTCCAGATGAGTACAGACTCCTCCAGTCTGATTCGCCTTTCACAAAGACAGCTGCCTTTGTACTCTTGCACCTGATTTTGATTCTGCTACTAGTCTGATCCATGTGGGTGGAGACCTTGAGCTCTGTACCATGCATCCTGTAGCATTAGATCCTAAGCCCATCACTCAGCTTCTCATTAAAGAATATGACCAGAGTTACCCAGTGGAGACTCTGGAGCCATGTTAGCAGAGGAAGGCTAACCATCCCGGTCATACTCATTTCCATAGTAGTCGCTGGAAAATGAAGTATCTTTACTTTGACTACACACAGGTGCACACAGGACTGATCTTCCGTCCTCTGTTATAGTACCGGTCCCAAAAAAAAAAACCAACACACACACAATGAACGACTTCAGACTGGTGACCCTTACTCCAATGTCTATGAAGTGCCCACCCTGAACCCCATGCAGTATGTCTATCACCCAAACAGATACAGTAGGTGGATGACTCGTTGGCTCTGATGCTTCACTCCTCACTGGAACACTTGGACACTAACAGAACATACGCTCACATGTTCTTTATGGATTACAGCTATACTTTCAACACAGTCCAGTGGATGAAGCTGATTGAGAAGCTGGCAGACCTCGTTCAATTTGTGTGTGCGAAAAACAAAAATGGACTCTTCTGCAGTGTGATTATGTGTTTTAATCAGTGTGTGTGTGTAATGACGGAGAGATAGAGCGCATAATGTACTCTGCATGGTTTGTCATAATTACAGTTATTTTTTAACCTCATTCATGCAAATCTCAGTTATTTAATGTCTCAATGAAAGCTAGTAACAGAATTAATCCTCCATGTTTTGGTGCCTAATTACCCTGAAGTTATAAGTCATGCAAACCAAAGAACATGCAGTAAATGTTGCACAGCACCTTAACACTAGATAACACTCCATTACACCTGCTCCCTTCAAAGATTTTCAGATCCTTTCAATAATTGGATAATAGGTCATAAGGACATTAGGAAATGAGAGTAGAAGCAAGGACTGAACAAAGGAGGAGTATAGTACAGAGTATGGTAAAACTAGGAAGTTTCCAAAAATGCACCACCACCTCAAACCTGTTCTGGAAAAGACGTTCTTTGTTAATGTTAAAGTTCTGAACCAAACAAAATGCCACTGTGGCTGCATTTAATTTTACTTTCACTTGTGTAGACTGCAGAGATTGTAAAAGTAAAATGGTACATCTGAAAACAGACACTGGGATCGGTGGCTGTTTTACAAAGATG
This sequence comes from Brotula barbata, assembly GCA_900303265.1. Taxonomy (NCBI): domain Eukaryota; kingdom Metazoa; phylum Chordata; class Actinopteri; order Ophidiiformes; family Ophidiidae; genus Brotula; species Brotula barbata. The sequence continues at coordinate 222,100 of OMNV01014153.1, forward strand.
ATAATAGAGAAGGGCGAGCGAGTTAATGGATGAGTCGTTTTAGTAAACTGATGTAATTGTTAAATAGAGACAAACTGGTTTGGCTTTCCTTTGCCATTTAACTTGGGTGGAGAAAAGTGCTTATTCAACATTATGCATTGTTAAATACACACAAACTGGTTCTACTGATTGACATAGACAGGGATAGAGAAAGAGAGAGAGCTACAATGATGAAAAAAAAGAGCAGATCAAAACGATGAAGAAGTCGTAAATATATGATCAGACAGTATATTTAAATGCACACTAAAACTTAAGGATATACTCAGTTAGAGGCAATAATTTGATGTAAACTAACTGAGTAATAGATCTTGCGTATGCCATTGTAATTCGATTGAATTTGAATTGGAGTAGAACAGCGCGGTGTGCATTTCTCATGTGGCGGACTCTCCCTTGTAATCCGATTAGGAAACGCTTTATGTATACTGGATTCAGTAAACAACAAAATCCTATTCATTGGTTTTCATCGTCAAGGCAAATGTCACGTTTATGTAAACGTAGTGTTTTAAAACTCAAAAGGGCAGGGGATAAAAAGCAGAGGCTGTGCAGAAAACAACTTTTGCCATTGGTGGTGATGCAGGTAACCTCATTTCTCACCAAGACAACCAGACTAGTATTACAGTGGAGCCTCGCTCTGTCTGTCTCTTATCTCTCTATCACTCTGGTTCCGCCCAGGTTAAAGCGTGGTTCAATGGTCACCCGTATAAATATGACATACCACAGTTCTGAGTCATGGGCAAAGCATGCTGGGTAAGGGTGTTCCCTCAATTTATGTACACATTGCCTACATGCTGAGCAACAGTCTCTGATTGTCATGATTCTGCACTCATCAGCTTTATGACCTCTGACCACATATGTATCGTCTTAGCATTAGTGCCGATCTGATGAATTCATAATTTGTTTATTCAGGATAATTTAATATGAGTGAGTTTACAGTGATACTGCTCATAATTATATTCATTTACTGAATAAACAATGCACAGTACACAATCACAATCAATAATGTCAATCAATGAATCGATAAAACAAAAACATAAAGAGTTATTATCACACAATAAGTATACATATACCATTTAACAATGGTATTGTGTTTAAATGATGGACAAAGATTAGTGATTCATAGTTTCCTGAGGGCGGGCAGAGAGGTGACCTGACTTGACACCAACATGTTATGTGTTCACACACTTCAAACACAACTCAATCATTCTGCATATGAAAGTGCAGCCTGTCCTCTCACTGCATTGACATTTTGGTCTGATGGGGCGCTGACTTCATATTAAATTTTATGGGAAAGAGCGAAAGTTTGTTCCACCACAGTGCCGCCATCAGGGAGACAAACGTTGAAGACATTTGGCTGAACGGATGAGTGTAATTTTACTTTTACTGTAGTTGGTTCTCTGGAGTGGCTCACAGCAAC
>OMNV01014153.1:223572-244370 GCA_900303265.1 Brotula barbata
AAGTGGAAGTAGCCTCTCTTTTCTATTGTCTGTTTCTCTCTCTCTCTCTCTCTCTCTCTCTCTCTCTCTCTCTCTCTCTCTCTCTCACACACACACACGCCTACATACATGGAGGGGTTGAGTAAACGGATCAATCAGGCACACAAGCCCTCGCTGGATATTAACTAACAAATTCACATTCTTTCTCTCTCTCTCTCCCTCCCTCTCTCTCTGGTCATTGGAAAGGTTGTAGTTAGGGTCATCACCATGTACATAGTAGTTGGGCCTCTTCACACACACATACACACGCACACACCTAAACCCCCTGTGGTTTGGCTCCAGTCAGTAAATTAGTTTTGCCTCAGTCTGTCATCATGAGTGCTGCTCCGTTTCCAAACCCCTCAGTGAGTATTTTGGTTTTCCCTTATCTCACTCAACATTAGCACACTCAGCTAAACTTTGTCTTTTTGCATCTGCACGCCTTAAACATAAACAGTACTTGTTTACATAAAAGTTTAAGTTGAGCAATGTTGTTCTAACCATAGTTTTATAATAGGGTAGTTGGTTAATATTTGGTTTGTAAATCTTAGATACTTGATCATATTTGCAGCATTAGCAAACAGAGAGTAGAGGGAAGAAGCTCAAATGGCTTTAAGTGTCTTATAATTGGGTAATTTAGCTAAGTTTAGCCTAAGTGTTGTTAAAGGTAGATAAAGTTGGAGTTTTTAGAGAGAGTACCGTTTTTCGAATCATTAGCCTCCAAACTTGCGCTTAACCTAATAATGCAAGTTATGATGTGTGGCGGATGCTAACTATCTAACACGGCGACGTCCTGTGCATGATGTTTACCTCAGGCAGCCTTAGCTGGCACTAGCCTAGCAATTGTGTATATAAGGTTATTGCTCAAATTGCTTATTGCCTCCAATGTATTTGTAATCCTTCGCAAATATTCTGTACTGAACTTTTTTCTAATCATCATTGTAAAACGCCATTACGCTGCTGATTTCTTAGACATGCGTTCTTTCTGCTTAGTGTCCAGACGCCATCCGTTCATTGCGCAATATTGTGCACAACATGGATGAATGATAGTAACTTAGTAAGTGAGGCTAAGTTGCACAATACTTTTTTTTTACTTTTTTTGTTACTTTTACATAATTTTAAATCTGTTGACCACAGGAAGTAGCAAACTATTATGGAATGATCATTATGCCTGCTAACACGTGGATGCGCGTACACTCATAGCTTCATATTGAAAGTCAATTTCCCGGTCTGACAGTTTCCCCTGTTTGCACAGCAACCACCAACATTATTGAATGGCAAGGAAACGCAGCGTATTCCAATCTTATAGTGTTGTTTTCGTCTTGCTTAACACATACAATTCTCAACATAATTCCTCCCTGTGTTGTGTGTAATGAATTTAGCAGAATGATTAAAACACAAAAAGTTTTTATAGCCTCTAATAAGATAACACAGACTTTGTCTAATGAACACTCAGCCCACTCACATCATTATGAACACACTGACTCATTTTGAAATCTATGAATTAATTTGCTGACTGTCCATCTGTAGTTTTATATTTATGAAGTTTGATTTATTATTTTGCGGTAAAATCCTGATGGATTCAGACAGTCTTACAATGGCTGTGTGTGCTGCTGCTCAAACAGGTGGGTGGAGGTTTGTACTGTGGTTACACACACCCCCAACTCTAAAACTCAACAAACCATATTTATTTCCTCAAACCTGCTTGAAAATGCATTTGCTTCAGGATGAAGTGTGATGGTAATATGAGGATAACTGTCGGGTTGTTACACATTGTAGTGAGTTTCTCTGGTTTGTTTTTCTGCAAACCTCAGATCGGTTAGATATTTGGATTTTATACATTTGCTTGTAAATTACGTTGGCTATTGAATCTTATACTATTTAAATAGGGCAACCTTTATTTTCGCATAATTTAGGTTGCCACATCAACAACAATTAAGTATTTTTTGGGGGAGGGGTACAAAAAGTGGAAATAAATAATACCCCATGTCTTTATTAATGTGACTATCGATAGTCGTGTCATCAGGTTTTTAAGATGCCCTGTGTTTTTTAAAAACCTTTTTTTTTTGGACCGGTTGGAATCTGGAACCAGTTCTCCATTTCAATGGTTCAGGAGAAAACTTTTCCTGTCATTGGCATCCATGTAGAATGAAAAATAACTTGTACAAAGCAAGTTAATCCATCACAGTCAAATTATCATACGATCTCATCCGTTCTCCCTGACAATCAATTGAGACGAGCAGTAAAAAAAAAAAAGAAAAAAAGATCCCTCGTACAGAAACATGTCGTTTTTCATTCTCCTGTCTTTCCACGTATGACTGCACTTCAGTGACATGAAATGAATAACTGTAACAACAAAAATGCCAAATGTCTTAAGAATGTAGTCTGCTGCACGCAAAACCAATTCATGAGTAAAGACTAGTTCAATTAACAAGGCGTACAGTAAACAGCATTGTTTGTTGTCATATTCAGATCTTATCTCAAAACAGTGTGCTTTTTTTATTATAAATAGTTTGCTTTTGTGTGAGTTTCTCTGATTTTAAGACCCCCTACAGCTCAAAAAGCATCAACACTAAAATTGATGTGGTAAATGTCGGCACAGTAACCTTTGAAACTGCAATGTGATGTTTTGTGTATTCAAGTAATAAATTACGGAATCACATTGATAAATCAACCAATTTGCTCTGTGTCTCCAGGTTCCAGATATTCAGAGTAACAGTGAGGACTTCCCTGCTTCATTAGACAAACTACGGAAGCTCATAGAGGACAAGCTTCACTCCCTACAAATATCTGTTACAGAGAACCAACAGGTAAATTAAGGCTCACATTCTTGTGAATGCATTACAGTTTCCTGTAAATTGTTTAGTTGGGAAACTTGAAGCAAACACTCGACCTCTTTAATCTTCTACTGTTTCTTCCCCCCATCATATGTGAAAGTATAGCTCAGTGTTTTTCCTCTTGGAGAGCTTGGGCTTTAGTTGTGTGTGGTGTGTGGCTGTAATCTTTACCAAATATGGTCCATGTTGTGGCAACAAAAGTTGCTTTGATATGTCATATTTTCCTGTAAATAAAATGGATCTTAACAACAAAACTGGAGACACAATCAATATAAGGGAAAAATGATCAAGGATTTATTCATAAAAAACTAAAGAATTAAACAATAATCCAATGGGAAGTGATGTCAGTAAATCAGTAGTGTAGGTGAGTGGATGCAATGGAAAGTATGGTGAGGTGGCTTCTGTCACTTATGTTCTGTGGTGTTGTGGCCACAGTAGCAACAAATGTTGCATACATGGTGGTGTGCACTGTAGTCTAACTTTTGCCATACTGAAGTCCTCTCTCCTGCCGTAGATGAGTCCAGACAGACAGACAGACAGACAGTCAGTTAGGGATAAACCCAGTGTTCTGCCAGAATATGACTAAGTAAGTTTATCATTCTCAACTCAGACAGGCCATGACAGAGGACTTTAGTAATACAGACCAAATATCAGTAACTCTGACTTTATCTTCCTTGTCATGTATCCACACGTCTCCTTTTGTTTTCTGTCTCACCTGTTTTTATTTCACCTCCTCTGTCTGATGACTCATTTGTCTCTCCGCGTGTCCACATGTTACGCAGTTGCAGATTTACACAGCTCTCACTGTCATTTGTCTTCCGTGTGGTTCAGTTTGTTTCTTTACTAATCCTCCTGTGTTCAGGGTTTGCAGTGTGAGGAGGACGCTGAAAGAATAAGAGGAGGAGGAGGAGAACTTTGGAAGTTTGCTGTTCTGAGCGAGGAGCTGACCTTTGACCTCCGACAGCTGCAGAGACAGACTGAACAGGAGATCAACAACGTTCACACCCAGTGAGTCTCTTGCACTTAGCAAGTAGTATAAAAACACGATTTATATATTTAGTCATTTTAAGTAAACCTTCTATTCTTCCCTACGGAGTAACTTTTGACTGCTTTCACCTAATGAAAACCAGATTTGCTTATTTTTGTTCATCTTGGCCAGTTTTATGTCATGAAGCTCAAGATGCTTTTGAATTATTATAATATCTAATTGATACTTGAGCATTCATAAAAATACTTGAATGTATAAACAAGAAGATCTAAAAGTCGATGCTTAATGTTAACATAGTTGGGTTTTACTCCGATAACAGATGGATGGATGGATGGCTGGATGGATGGATGGATGGATGGATGGATGGATGGATTAATAATTCTTATCAGAGGGAAATTCAGTGAACTTCAAAAAACACATTCGTATTTTTAAAAAGCATTTATGCTCAAGAATTCAGGTGTTGGTTTTGTTCTATTCACAAACATACGCTCAAAATACTGTCTAACAACTGAATCTGTCCAACAGGAAATACAGTGATATGTAACACTAATTTCAAAAACACAACATACAAAATAAAACCAAATTTTTCAATTAACGCTGCTTGCCAACTGTAAACGTCCATCTATGTTTCGTTTTATTGATGACCTAAAGCCATTCCAAATGACAGATTCTATTCACCAATGCTTAATTGTTCGTTGTGAAACTCTCCGTCTTTACAGATCAGAACATGTTTGTAGTGAGTGAAATGTGAGTAGGTGTTAGTTTCAGTCTGTGTGAGTGTAAGCGGGTTTATCACAGAGCTGCAAGACCATTGTGGGAGGTTTACTGTATCTCAAAACTACAGCATGTATGCTGCCACTGTGTGTGTGTATGTGTGTGTTATTTAATTGACTTGTCTGTCTGTGGTTGAGAGACAGAAAACCACAAAGAGAAAATGTTCTTACATGCATTTGTATGTGTGTGTGTTAAAGATATGGCTGACACTTTTATGTAGGCGAGACAAAGGCTAATTTAAATGTTTACAATGAGAGACTGAAGCCGACTTCAGACTGCATGAGTTTTTGGATATGTCTGACACCTCACATCAGAAGAAATGACTGCATGCCCCTGTGAGTGGTGGTCACTGAGTGTGATCTGCTCAAAGTGGCCATCTGAGACACACACTAATGCGTCACAGAGAAGTTTGATACCGGAATGAGAGCAGCAACTAAATACAACCACGATGAGAGCACAGGACACTGGGCAAGGAGGAACTCTTTGTTTTTTCTGCAAATTAGTGCGCGAATTACATGAACATCATTTTGGAAGAAGATCTTGCGTCGGTTTGCATCTTTTACCGTCCCACCTCTTCACTTTTCTTCACTTGATGCAAGATTTATATGGACAGATTTGACAAATGGGACTAAATTCCAAGTCCAATAAATTCTAAAAACTACTTTAAAAGACTAATCGTGTGGTCTTGTAATTTGCAAACCACTCCAAGATACCAGATTACAAGACAAAAGTTGAGCTTTGTGAGTAAAACAACAGTGTGACAACTGAAAGTCTAACAAGACCATGTATAGTAAAATTTGTTTATTTACACCTTTGTTTTTTTAGAACTAAAACCAGAGTCATGACCTATTTACTAAAGCCACTGCTTAAGGGATGGTAAATTTTGCAATACTTACATTAGGTTTTTATATTTATCTTAATTAGGATATTTACTAATTTACTAACTGGTGTACATAAGCACAAAATATAAATAAGAGAGATCAACAATCTGCTTTGACCACCTGATTACATCATCCAGTATAGTAAACTATAGATACACAGAGGATTGAACCACTGTCTTCTCAGGCTGTCCAACTGATAAGGAAATGGTTACATTTAGCATCTTCAGGCACATATAATGTGAAGGAATCCCTCTGTACAACTAAAGGGAAAGTTTTCAAAAAGAGAAAGTGAAAGTTTCTAATGTATTTCCAAATTCAGTTGCAAGTTGATGGGGTTTCATTGCTTGGTTTATTTTTTCATTGAGTAAGAGTGCGGCATTAACACATAAAAACTTGTTTTACTCTCGTCAGACGGGACAAGTTAAAACACATCAGACATCAGGATCTAAAGGCGTGCCGGCCGATATCGGCTGATAAACATACATATTATTTCTTAGGTATTCGAGGGAAGCTCGTGTTTCTCTGCAGCATAGGTGCACGGAGCCAAGACTGATCAGCTCCTGTCACAGCATGAATCAAAAGCTTAATGAGACAAGATGAATTGTTGCTTATTAAAGGCCATTACAAGACTCGGCAACATGAACCCCTTCATATCCTGCTGCCTTGCGGGGAGAAGACGTCAGCCTGCTTTCATTTCAGCACAGCTTTACTTGTTTCTGACAAGGAGCTTGGATCTGGTTCAGTTAGAGCATGGAAAGGATTCAAGTAAATCCACAACACTTAAAAAAAAAAAGATACAAGTGGTGTATGAGCAGAAACAAGCTGTGAAGTAAAGAATAGTTCTCACCAAGCAATTTGACTTATTTTACTTCACCTCTGCAGTATTTGGGCTCCATGACCGACAGTTATTTGTCAGATTTGACCTTTTTTTGAAGATTATTATCAAAATCACTAAAATTTCCTTTCTGTAAGGGCTGGGCAATATGGCCTATAAAATAATTTTTAGGTTATATCACGATACACAATATATACTGTATCAATAGAAAGTGCAAAAGAAGTCTTACACTGTTCTGAAAGGAAACAAGTGGACATAAATGAGGTAAATAACATAAATATATAGTCAATATTGCGTTCTGCTGTAATTTATGGTTCATTTTCACTCCTCACCTCGAGCGGGGGTCCCACTCCACACACATATATTGCCCACCCATACCTGCCATTAATATTTTTTGTGTCTGGTAAATGGACTGCATTTCTTTACAATGTTTGCCTCACATTCACCCATTCATACACACATTTACACACCGACAGCCGAGGTTCAAGGCCCACTTGCTGGTCAGGAGCGCTTTGGTTTTAGGGTCTTACTCAGAGACCTTCGACATGGAGGAGCTGGGGATCGAAACGGCAACCCTTCGATTACTAGGCGATCACCCTCTCCCCCTAATTCTCTGAATGTTCGAGCCTTCTCCATTAATTTATTCCAAACTTCCTTTTAGGATTTCTCATCTTATCAGGAATATCATATGTATGCTCTAAACTGTATGGGTCACACGTGAGTCATCAGTAAAAATGCCATTCAGTTGATTAACCAGTTTATTTTAATGAAGAGTTTCGATCTGATTTTTCTTGCCTTTTATTGGAGCTGCAGCAACATTCATATAACACCCCACACCCCATCCCTCATCCCCAAACTTCGCTTGTCAGGACACACAGACACTTTTTGGTGGCCATTTCTTCTGTTGTTGAGGGCGAGCGTAGCCATGTGCTCCATCACACATGATTGTGTGTCATCTTCCTCTTTTCACCCAGGGTCATAGTGCTTTGGAGGCTCTCGCCACCCCCTGCCATCAGCTCAGCCGATCATCATACAAAAATGTTGCAAGGACCACAATTGCAGTTATTTTTGTCACATTCCAATAATTTCATGTACTTTTTCCAAAAAAGAAGAACGATAAATTTATGAAGTTGCATTACTGTGGTATTTACTGACATATTGTTATCCACGGCTTGCTTGCCTTTTCCTCCACATGTTTCATATTTTTTAAAGCATTTTGATATTTTGTCAAATGATGAAATACACACACACACACACACACACATTTTACAGTCGGTTCTATTCATTCACACATTCAGAGAAATAACTGTCTATATGCTATAAATACATATACAGTGTAAATCCTGTGTAATCTGCACAGTGTGACCATGTGTGACAGGATGCAAGTGGTGAGAAACATACATGTAAAAAACACACCCACATGTTTTTCACCTGCAATTACAGAGCGAAATGTGTTTGTCACATAATTATGAAGCTCGATTCTTGCTTTTCTGTACGCAAGCAGCTAATCAGAGCAGGCTGACAGCTGGTGTGTGTGTGTGCATATTGGTGTGTGTCAGAGACTTGACACGTTGTTAGCATGTGGTATGTGTCTGTATGTGAGCATAAATGTGTGTAAGATGCTTTCTATATTGTTCATGATGTGAAAGCCCTCTAAGCATGCAGTGTGTGTGTGTGTGTGAGAGAGAGAGACTGAGATATTCATAGGTAATTACTGTCTTTTCATAGAGATGGATGGTGTGTAAGTCGTCACCCATCACACGCTGTGTCTTAATGAAGACGTTTGATTGGTGAAGATTTGATTTTGACTGGCAGCTGACAAAAATCACATTTGTTGCAGATCATTATAAACCCAGAAAACCAATGCATTTCTACATGTGAAAATCATCATCAAAGTTTTTTACACCACATTTTAGTTTTTTCTTTCTTTAGATTGAGTTTTTATGTTGTTTCCCCATAACTTTTATTTATATGTGCAGTAGATGACGTTGTTAGACCCTGTGCAATATGTATATTTACTTATCATATTTTTACTATTTAAAACTTAAACAAAGATTTAATAGTGTCACTGTGGTAATTAATTAATATAGCAGGGTTTTTTAATAAAATTTTTACGGTAAAATTGGAAGAGCAATTTCAGGCAAGCAGAGAGTAAGCATTCAGTGTCTTCTTAATAAATTCAATGTTCAGTATTTTTAAGATAAAGTTTTAGAATTTGGTTTTAACAATAACCATACAAATACCAGTGAATGCAGTGTGTGTGTGTGTGTGTGTGTGTGTGTCTGAAAACCTGAAAATCCCCCTGAAGTAGAAGTTTTTACCCAAATTTAGAGTGATGTGTGTAAACCCGCATGTTTCACATTTTCTGGTTATGGCCCTGCTTTTACTGAGACTTTCATAACACTGAGAATTCAAATTTTCTTTGTACTACCAATGTCAACATTTGATTTAAAATTTCCAGTATTGTTATATTTGTACCAAAGGAGGGTTTTAGTTCTTTATTTCCACATAAACAAAACACCAACACATTTCATCAGCTGTTATACTGAAGACGCTTAGTGCACTCTAGTGGACAGATGGTGAATAATACCTCTAGTGTCTGAAAGTGTAAAGATATCAAGAAATCAAAATGAAAACAGACACCCTATAATGACTTTATAAACTGTAAACTGTAACTGATGGGTAAAAATGCATTTTTATTTTTCATCTTTTGCTTTGTATTATTTAATTATATTTATCCCTGTGTCCGTGTTTTTACTAAAAGACAGATTTTTGAAGCAGTCCAACAAACAGTGGGAAAACGAAATCTTTGTGTTACATATGTTACTATATTTCAGTTTTGCCTGTATTTATGTACTTTCAGACTGTGTGAAGTCGAAGGCCGTAGGGGGCTGCTGAACACTGAGCTGATTGATTTCCAGGAGAAGAAGAGACAGACTGAGCAGCAGTTGAAGAGTTATTCCAGCTGTCACACTCCTGCTGTAAGTCCACTTCAGGTTAAACAAACAAACAAACAAATAAATAAATAATAACATACACAGACAAATGACAAAGAAGAGCGGCATCTTTGTAAAATGTGTTCATTTACCACATTACTTTCCCTCAGTTTCTCTTGTGTACTTGCCGGGAGCTTCAGGCATCCATCAGCAAGCGTACGGTCCAATTAGAGCACGCGTTGTTCCAGGAAGAGGCACTGAGCGCGCTTCACAACCTTCTAATCCAAGACCTGCAGAGGTACCAGGAAGAGACGCAGAAATTGACCAACTTCAACCAGAAAATACGCAGACAAAACCACAGGTGTGTTAATTTTTTACCATTGCATATCAGTCTACCACGTTACCTGCTTCAGCTCAACAGTTTGTCCAACTGTTTCACGCGAAAAACTTTGGATTATATATCTTTGAGCAGGGCAGGGAGTTCTGTAAGATATAAAGACAGCAGGTATCCTTGTAGGTTGTAACTTTTATTATAGTGTTTGCCTTGACTGATAAACGTCTGTGTTTAAAGGGGAAAGGCCGACTGTACAGTGAGATAAGCATGCTGTTTGTGCTGAAAACTTGACCTAGGAATGCACATTTCAGTAAGATTACAAGTATATTTTAACATGTTTATGTTCATGGCTTGAACGTTGTTGTGTTCCTTTACTCTGTTTTATTTTGATGGGGATCCCCATGCATTTCGGAGGTAATTAACTATGTTGTCAAAATAAATCAATCAAGATGTTTGTAAATACTTCAGCCTGGTCAGGTTGTGGATGTCTTGTTCACGTTGAGCATCAGGAACAGCTGCTGAACATGAAAATCTGACAAAACAGAAGTACTCCAAAAGCTGATACCAAAAAAAAAAAAAAAGAGGAATCAAGCCCAGTTGTACATTTATCCAGCTAAATGATTGTGTATTGTTGAAAACTTGTTGACATGCTAATGTTAGTATGCTAACAAACTTGTACATTAATACCACAGTTGATACTCGTTATTCTCACAGCTGTGTCCGCTAGCATGCTAACGTTGCTAAAGGCTATTGAATACTGAACAAAGATGTGTAGGCATACGTGACTGTCATGTCAAGTTCAACAATATATTTATTATATATATATTAGTCAAAGCTGCTGTAACCCCTAGCAACTGTTTTCTTGACTGTAAGAGTGTTATGTTCATAAGGGAACAGCTGACCCTGTGCTGTCCCTTATTTGTTCACCAAGTTATTATTTGTGTACCGGCTCTTTTTCTGGATAATTTTTGACATTTTCCTTTTTATTTTCCAGCAGCTCACAGGGAGAGGGAATAGTTACTCACAGACAGTGTGAGAACAGTATGCAGGGAAAAACCGAGACTAAAGAAGACAACAACATGGTAAACACTAAATCTATATCACTACAACACTACAATATTATTTTTATCTAGTTTATCAAATTTTTTCATCCGTTCATGTTTTATGTCTGTTTTTAATACATTTCATCCGTTCATGTTTTATGTCTGTTTTTAATACATTTTACACTCATCAAACCCAGATTTCTTATACAAATGTCATTTTTATTTTTCACAACATAAAATGTTTTACTATCTAACTGTGTTGTCAAACACAACAACAGTACTAATTGCTGCTAAATGTGGTAACTTAAATCTGTTACTCCCTAAAAATTAGTAGAATCGTGTAAATATAACAAAAATATAACAAATAATCAGTAATGAATGGCAGGAAGGAACCACTGCAGCTTTTTGAAGCTGTTGCAGTGTCTTTGTCTACCTGCTACCTGTGTGTGTGTGCACGCGCATTTGTGCGTGTGTTTCTTTGGCATTGGTCCAGCTGTTGTCAGTCTTTCTCAAGCAGTCGGAGTTGAGACAGAGGAAACATCTGCCTGCTCATCTGGCTCTGTCTGTCACACGCACCACACACACCTCTGTCTCTCTCTTTCTCTTTCTCTCTCTCTCTCTTTCTCTCTCCCTCTCTCTTTCAGCATCTTTCTCCTAAAAACAATGATAAAATGACAGAGTTGTGACAAGAAACTTTGAGTGAAGAAACCTTGTTTGTTTCCCATTATAACAGGAAACCTGTCAAAATGTCATCACAGTTTAGCTTAGACACACACAAACACAAACACACACACACAAGCCGCCTGTCTCCTCTAGAAAAAACCAGCACAGCAAAAGCTTGTCATTTTTGGATTTTCCTATATTTCCACTGGAATGCATGCAAGCTCACTGTGAAGGAAAAATGAATTCAGCACAAATAATTTAATTTTAAAATGTAACTGAGCTCTGTGTTCTGATGTATTTTCTGTCATATTGTGTCTGTCTTGGCTGTATGTACATTGAGTTTGAACTGGACAACTTTGTGTTGGCGTGTTGATTGTTGGATATCTAATTTCAAAAAGATAGTGTGGTAGTTTAATTAGGATAACAAATAAGGAAATAAACCAGTAAAATCCTTATCAGTGGTCAATAAATCATTTATAAATACTTTATAGATTGCTATTAAGATATTAAAAAGAGAAAAAGGTTGGGTTTCCAGGTCATGAAAAACACAGTTAGCTGGTGTACATCATTCTCCAATAGGATTAATTCTATGTACATCTTTAATATGACACATTGACCACTGATAAAGGATGACTGAAAAGTTCTGACCCTGCCACTATAGAAGTGATCAGGTTTGTAATATTCTTCCATAAATAACACTGGGGTGTTTTTCGTCAGTGTCAGTGATTCTCATTTATTATATCCTGAACCAGGCGAGCGGTAAAATGAATATGTACAAGTTCACAAGCAACCATACTAACTGATTTGGGCCCCAAGAAAAAGGCTTTTAGCAAATATTTTTATCAATCAAGATACTTTTTATTTAAGTAGAATTCCATCCTTATATTTGCCATAACTTCATTTGATAAACCTGACACATATTCCCAGTGTTCAACTGTATTATTCCAAATGCAGATTTGTGAGTGTGAGCAAATTTGGTTAATTAGCAATCAAATATTCGGTAATCGCACTGGATAGCTAATAATTAAATGTAATATTTCGGATACAATACAAACATATTGGGGAACAGATTGCTTGGGAGCAAACAGCCGATGTTTTCACCCTTTGTCAGAGATGGACACATCCAACGCAAGACTGTTGCCACTAATTGGTTCACACACAGTTTTCTGGGTTGTGGTGTTTAGGTGCATCTGTATGTTTACATCTTTGGGTGTGTCTGAGCATTTAAGTTAAGAAAAAGTAGGAATAAAAACAAAGGAAATAGAGAGGAACAGATTCTTAAAATTTTGGAAAGATCAAAGAAGGAAGAAAGAAAAAAAAAGAAAGTGGAAAGAAAGCACGGCCAGAACAAATGAAGAAATTAATGGCAAAAAGACAGAAAAAGATCACATTTACTGTGTGTGTTGCATGTGTGTGCGTGAGAAAGAGAGTGGGAGAAAACTGCACAGACGTGTGTGAGAGACATAGTTGTGAGTCAGTGAGTGAGTGAGTGAGTGAGTAATCTATGTAAACTCACAATATAATTAACAAAAAAGACTCTGACCAACTGTTTCCACATTTAATCAAATGTTCGGAATTTTCTGAAGAAACCAGCATGTCGTGCAGTAAATATATTTTACATGAAAATCTTTTATCAACAAATTTTAATTCCAGAATATCCACATTTTCAATTTATCGGTCAGTATTTCATGATCACAGACTGGCCTGCTTTACAAAATCAAATTCATTGGTATACAGAGATCTCGAGATGGCTTTATTTAATCATACAGTTTGTGAATGTCTTCACTGTCTAAACTCCTCTAATCTAGCAACTAAATGTCATTGAGTAAAAAGCACTATATTTCCGTTTGACATACCGTAAATTAATGAAAAATGTAAACACTCCAGTCAAGTTCAGTACTTGAGTAAAAGTACATATTGTCCACCTGTGAACATTATGACACCAATATGTTGCTCAGGCCCAAACATATGCAAAAACATATGCAAAAGCAGTATCTGTATTTTCCCATAATGCACTGCTTTGTGATATCTGGGTCAGATCGTACACAACTACCCACCATATGTTGATTGTGTGTGTGGGTGTGAGATCAAACGGGCTTTTAAAACTTGAATGTGGTGACTTTTTCCACAAAGGACTTTTTAGTTTAGGGTTGTGGTTAGGGTAAATATTGGGCTCACATTAGCATTGTGAGGTAGAGAATGGATGATCTCAATGAATAGGAATGTGGTCAGGATTGGTGATGGACCAACAGGGGTTTTTTTCATGGTTACTGTTGGTACTATAGAAAGCTGATGGCTAATATTGGGCTCATTCAGGCCAGGTGATAGCTGAGCATTTGAAGATTTATTTAGAATATTTTGGTCATATGGCCTCTGAAACATGTACCCTGGACTACAATAAATAGCGTATTGCTCAATGCAAAAGCAGTAACTGCATTTTCCCATAATACATTGCTGTGTGATATCTGGGTCAGATAGCACACAGCTACACACCATATGTTGATTGTAGCATATTGCTTAATGGTGCGGAATAAGAATAATGTTTGACGGCTTGGACTTCAATTCTTACCTTCGTTTTTTTTGTCCATCCAATGTACGTTCGGCCATTCCCTCTAACAAGGCAGTATTTGCCTGTAATCTGGACAGGGCACCAATTAATTGGCATGTCCATCCTGCCAATGGGATCTAGACGTCTAAAAAAAGGGAACGAGCCAGGTCCAAACCTGGCATTGTCAGTGTCACAGAATACACACTTCTGCTTGTACTGAAAGAATAAATGAAGAATGAAAAACGCATACTTTTCAGCCTTGCAGACTAACTGAAACATGATAAGCAGGTAGAGAGGATGGATGTATGGATGGAACATTTTTGGATGTCAAATGACACACAGTCCTCTCAGATCCTGGCTCTGTCCCTGCCAAGCCTGGCCAAAGCTTTTGGCCTTCACACTGCGCTGTTAAATCCCTGGACACTCTCCATTTCATTATTGTTAGAGTCATGAGCTTTCTTGATATGGTTTCTAATGAAAGCTGGACGTAAGTGGCTTTTTGGTTAATATGTTTTATTTGACTTATTTTAGAGAATCCAAATTTAGAGGATATTGCATTGTGAAGTGCAATTTTGGATATTTTGTGTTGAAATCTGTTATGTTGTCTCATGCTATCTGTCTGTCTGTCAACACGGGAGTGGGGGGAAGGACAGTGATTTTTTTTTTTTTTTTTGGATGGGTGAGCAGATGTTGAAGCTTCTCATGAGGGATTTCAGGAGAGGAGCTTACTCACACACACATAGACACATAGGGCTTCATGTCATTATGCATGGGTTCACAGTCAAAAACATCCATGCAGCAGAAAGAAAGAGGCACGGAGGAATATACAAAATGAATGAAAATATTTTCCCCATTTGAAAATGTAATCACGATAATGTCAATTATCTCCCTTGCTGTGGTTTTGCTGATTTGCTGGTGAAAATATGATAAGCGGTGCAGTTAACAACAAAGTTACTTTGTGCTGGACTCGCACCTGTTACAATTTTTCAGCAGGAGTTCACCAAATATATGAAGAATAACAATTCACTGTTTAGACATTTAGCTGTGAGGCAAAAACTTTAAAATACCTTAAGATAAAAGCTAGAGTTAGGACTCTCAGGAGGAGCTAGCTGATGAAATGATACGTCTAACCTGAATGGTGCATATAGATACTTGTTGTTAAACAGTAAAGACAAAAATTTGACAGATTCTCAGGAGACTGTTGCATCAAACATACCATCAATAAACGGTAATAATTTCCCTGATAGCCGAGCTTACAACATGAGTGAAGTACTGCAATGCTACATTCAACGACAACCTGTGGATGCACCAGTTGTGTCCATTTGTCCATGGCAGAATGCATCGTTCAGATCCTGGGACTTTTTGTCTGGATATGTTTGCTGTGGACAATCCAAAAACTAATTTTAGATATGACTGACTAAATAGAGGGTTCTAAACTCAAAGCCTATTGCAGAAGAGAAAAACCTAATACCAAAGGGAAACATGAATTTGTTTATTTTGTGCATCCTTTAGTATTCTGCAGCAAAAAGATTAAAGTTGCTAACATTTAGCTCTGAGGAAACCACAAAAGTGCTCAAATTTCAGCACAGAATGATGCCAACCTAACTTCCTACATCACTAAAAGTCCACCAAGTTGTCATGTGACAGCACTGTCTGCATCGCACATCGAGTACATTTCCTTGATGGTATTGTCAGACATGAATGACGTCTTTGGATGTGACCGCTACTTTGGGATTTGCAAAGCAAATATTTTCTACCTCTAATTTCAGACAAACTTTTGGACAGTTATCAGTCACTCAACTTAACAATTTTTGGCAATTTCTTATTGTTTCCACCTCTTACAGCAAAATGTGAATGCCACAAACGGACACACCGATGTGATGTCACAATCGCCCAATTCCCCACCCTCAAAATCACCGTCGAGTCTTCAGCAGCAGAGCAAAGACGAAAAGGATCAGGCCTGGATAACCAATCAAAAGAAACCAACGGTAGGCCTGTCCAGAAACTCAGACTTGAAACGAGCTGGCAGCATTAAACCCCTGATCAGTAGATTCTCTGGTTTGGATCATGTCAGTCTTCAAAGTCCCACATCCCCGAATGGGTTACTTGAAATGAGACGAAATTCAGCACCGAGCAGCACAGGAGACGTTGAGAGTCCAATCCCCAGTATCACTGTTACTCCTCCACACATAGAGAACGAAAATAGTCGAAAAATTACTGCCAGAATTGGTTATCCAGTAGGGGCCAATGCTGAAGATGGTCCAACTGAAGCCCCTGATTCGTCACAGAAGAGCAATACTGTGAGCAGTGAAGACCCATGTCCACGAACACAAACCAACACTGACTCTAAAGGTTCGGTGGCAGACTCTGGCATGGGATCGGTAAGAGAAACGCCTGAACAACGGTTTCCGCTGTCCCTGCATGAAAAATCACTGCATCTTTTCTGCGGGAAAACGGCACCGAAGCATGGCATGTTTGAGGCTTTGAAACAGCTTCTTTAATGATTGAAATGTCTGATTCAGTCTGCATGAAGTCATGAAGGCAGCAAACCAAAGCTCATCCGCTTTAAACGTACTAATCTGGCTGCTGCAGACTCACCATTCTAACTGTCAATACTCTCTTTGCAGATGATTCGCTTCCTTTAAAAGAGCATGTTTAGGATTTTGTTTTTAACATGAAATACACGACCAATTTCAAGTCATAATGGCAGATCATTTATTAATGCTTCACAGATCAGTTATGAATACATAGTTTGGTTGCATCGTTGTGCAAAACCTACTTTGTCTTTTCTTTCTTTAATGTCTGCTCGTCACATTTATTTTCATTTACCCTTCTATGCTTTTTTGTTGTCAACCATTTCGCAAGCTCCAAAAAAATAGAAGTGCAGTTTACAAGAAGTACAATTAGCAAGAATTGGACAATGTTGCACCTTATCATACTCCAAAATATACCACGTATTATATACTTCGGCAAAGCATCGCAAAACACACTGAAGATATGTCAAATGGAATGCTAGCCTCTCTTTTGCTGTTTGTGCATTATTATTTAGTTTGTTCGATGCTAAGTCTCATTTATTTGACTTTGTCTTCTAGGAATCAGAACATATACAACTGAAATGCAAATCAAAATACATTTCAATGAAACTAATTGCTCCTCAAATAGGATACGCGGGTCCTTAAAGGTTCTGTGCTGCGTCAGGAACTTGAAGGTCCTGATGGTCCTCGGGGACTTTACTTTTCGAAGACCATAATGGTCCTCGATGAAGCTCTATGGATTACTGAAAAGGTTCCAGTGGTCCTTGAAGCAGCTCTATGGATCACTATTTTTAAAATTTTTCCTACTCTAACTAAAGTCAGAGACTAAAGTCTGATTAAGGTTTGACAATAGAAACCACTGTTATAAAACAGTAATCACTCTCAGATGTGTTTGTTTGCTTCTTGATTAGAGCGGACCTTGGCACATGACATGAGGGTCTCTGATCTCAAGATCCTCCCTGGGTGTAATAAAACTGCTACATCTTCTTGGTCTATGACAAGACATGTCAGGATATAATGTACAAAACAGGGCATGACAAGTAGGATGGCACAAGACAGGATGCAATGGGACCTGTCAGGATTAGAGGCAAGAATGGCTGCAATGGAACTTGCAGCAAATAGACAGGAAACAGTGATCATTCGGACTGAGATGTCAGCTGTGGCATCTGATATGAAAGTTCTGGGTGTAACTCAACTCCTCTGACCAATTTTGCTGATAACCTTGAACGAGACTGCAATTTTAAGCGAGGATGCGTTTTAGTTGTATATGAATATAATTTGGACTGGATAGAGTTGCGCCTTCAGTTTTTGTCCAAGTGATTGATCTAATATCTTTTGTTTCCAGGAGTCTGAATTTGAGTCCAACAAGCAGCCAGAGAGTCCAAGCTCGGAAGAAGGGCCAATCACGCCTAAAGTCATACCCAGCCAGAACCCCAAATATCAACTATTCCTCAACCACGATTTGAAGATCAATGGTTCGAGCAGCAGGGACACAGATGGTCCAGGAGAAGGTGGAGGGATGACGGAGGAGAATGGCCCCAAGTTCTCCCGATGGGACAGTACCCGTTCGGGCCTGAACCACAACAGAGGATCCCTGGAGTCCTTAACCTCCCGGGACTGGGACACCATGTCTGACCGGGTAGGTCTGCTTCCCAGCTGTATTTCTGAAAACATTTTTCCTTTATATGCTTTACTGAAGTAAATCTGTGAAGGCAGGGATTTTTATCATATTAATGTAGTGTAATTAATAATTGATATTTTTATATTCGAGTACTCTGCAATCTCTGGATTTGAACCAAATCAGGCACATGAGAGGTGTTAATAATTTCATCTTATTACTGAATAGTTACTGTAGCAGTGAAATAGTAAAACAGTGCCATCTCCTGGTCAGAAAACAAGCATCCTGTCTGTTACTTTAGCCCAGATCTCATTATGTCACACTTATATTTAATAAATGTTTTCAAATTGATTCAAACCACATATTGATTAACCAAATTTTGTTGTTTGTTTCCATTGTTTATAAAATTATTTTTATGAACTACATCTAAAGCAACTCAAAGTGATAACTAATAAAATTGAGACTACAATAACACAATTTGCATTTTACAATTTAATATAGAAATTTAAATAAAATTGTCTCAGTGATATAATTATTTAGCCACCATTAGTTCAATATTTTTATATTACTGAAATTACTGTAGTGTAGTAATTTTGAGCTTCACAAACGTTAATATTCATCCTGTTTGTAGATGTTTGTGTAGTTGCATAAATTGTGTTTCCAGTGGCTGAAATGACTTCATCTGTACTTATAGCTTTACCCTACTTCAGTATTGCCTTTACTTCCTCTGCTTTTGTTTTCTATTGTCACAGATTGGACAAATAATATTGGTGTTATTTGTATTTGTGTAGTATGGTTATGTTGACAGCCCCCCCAGAGCCTTCAACAGTCCATACACCACAGCCGCGTCCATGGATTATAATCACATGTACCGCATGTCAGAGTTCAAGGTGAGAGTTAGAAACACAAATGAACACAATATGTTCACGTAGGATTAGAAGTGTATATTTATCTATACTGTATGACGTGTATTGGAATATGAGATAATCAAATAGCTTTTTTGAATTTGGATTAATTACCTGACATGATTAATATTTAAAATGTTCATGGTATAGTATTCTTCATGTGTATATATTGTCAGCGTTTCTTTATTGTTACATGGCGAGCTCTTTGGATTTCCTAGAATTTAAGCCGTTCAGAAAACTTGAAATTCCTACCAGATTCAGACAGAAAAGTCACACAGTAATTGTTGCTCTAACTCCCTCTAACTCCCCCTGTCTGTCCAGGTTCAGGGTCTCTCTCCAGCCACCTCAGAGTTAAACCTGTATAGCTTCAACAGTCGGAGTACCAGTCCAATTACCACTCCTCTGCAGACCCTCACTGCCCCACGATCCAGACTGTCTACCTATGACACTTTGACCAGGAGGAGAGCAGAGAACACCAGCACTGTATGTTTCCTGAAATCATAGAAATACAACTCGTGCAAAACACGCTCAACCTTCACTTTCACAGTATATGTATGATTTGTACTTCTATTTACTTTTTTCATTCTCAGTATTCATTCATATCTCATGCAGGACTCCACCATGTGGCAGTTTATAGAGCAATTTACATTTGGTTTAGATAAGATTTAAGTTGTAACAATGCTTTCCTTTATTCAAGAAGAGTCAGTGTTGGCCAGCACGTCTCCTGCTTTTTTCATCTCTGCACCAACAAATTTCATTCAATTTTCACCAACTTTGGTACATATGTAATATGGATGAGCATTAAAGCTTTATTTAGTTAGTTAGTCAGTTAGTTAGTTAGTACAAGACCTACATGTTGGTCCAACTACATTAAATGACAATTCTGGCTGATCCTGTCATTGTTATGTCATGGCGCTACATCAATATAACAAATGTATTTTTCCAGATGGTATTGAAGTGATGGGATGAAATCGTAGACACCATCAGTCAGTCATTCTGAGGTTTTGGATCTAGACGGAGATGAAACTTTTCTAACCATTTTCTGTTACTAAAATGTCAAATTTAGGTACAGAAAGTATAATGTAGTTGTGAGAGCTGTGATCAGCCTGAGTGTATGTTGTTTGTGTAGGTGGTTCCTGGACACTATAGCATGCGCTCCAATACTGTCGGTGCTTCAAACAAACGGGATTATATCGAGGAGCTGACAAAACAGATGGATGAATGTCAGAAGGTACGAAACCCTCCAACACGGGAGATTTGAAGCATGGTTGTAGTTTGTTGCTGAGTTACCTCCAGAATAACACATAACGCTATGTTTGCGTGTGTGTGTGTGTGTGTGTGTGTGTGTGTGTGTGTGTTTGTGACCTCAGCGTAATCAGTTCCTGGAGGCAGAGAGTGTGGAGATGGAAAAGGAGAGGAACCAGATCAGGTCAGGCATGGAATTCTCCCTTGTTTTTCTTTGTTTCCTCTTTCCCTACTTTCTATCTGTGTTGTTTGTTATCAGCTCTTCCCTCTTTAAACACTTTCCTTCTCTTTTTTAACTTTCTTTTTCAATTTCTCCCATTTCCAGATGTTTCTTTCTTTCTTGTTTATTCCTTTCTTCATTGTATTTGCTCTGTTTCTTTCCTCCTCTCTCATTTTTTTTTTTAGATAACTATGATTTCCTCAGCCCCTCACTAATTCCATCCTCGACTTAAATTGTCTGTGATGTGACTGTTTGACCTCAGGTTTGAGATGCGTGGCCTGCTGGTGAACAAGGAGGATCTGCTGAGGACAAACACACAGCTGACCAATGAGCTGAAGAGAACAAGAGAGCAAGTGATAGAGATGGACAGAGAGAATCAGGCCATGGCTGACAGATTGAGCGAGGCAGAGGTATTGCCA